>RJWM01010217.1:0-64249 GCA_004363535.1 Dasyprocta punctata
TTCCTACAATGAGACTCATTTAATTTTACTTAAATAAAGACAAATCAATGCAATTTTAAGCTATTTAGTGTTATAATGGCAAATCACATGTTGTATGCATATTATGTAACTATGAAGGACATTGACAATGTTGTAGAAAATTCATTTTAAATAATAGTCCTAGCTGGGCATGGTGGCACACGCCTTTAATCCCAGCACTCTGGAGGCTTAGGCAGGAGGAGTGTTGTGTGTTCAAGACCAGCTTGGGCTACAACCTGAGTGCAAGGCCTGCCTGAACTACATAGTGCGACCCTATCTCACAAAACTAGGGCTGGGAGTTTGGCTTAGTGGTTTAAGCACCTACCTGGTGGGCAAGAGGTTGTGAGTTCAATCCCCAGTGCCACAAAAAAACAAACAAATAAATAAATGATAGTCCTGACTTATGAAATAGTCATTAGGTACCTAGCTTTAAAGCACATTAAGATCAGTATTAAGAAAACTAGAGTGAAAATTTTAAATTTTATCAGACAACCATCTTTTCACATTGCTTTCTTTTACTTTCTCATCCAGGTTGTCAGGAAATATTGTCCGTGATATTTTAAACTCATATTCCTATTAACTGCTGAATCATTGACTTTATTTTGTCTCCTTAGTTAGACATATTCTAATAATTTGAGATACCTGAAAATTCATTCTTGATTCATGTACTTTATTAGTTATCAGGAGGGTTTTTGCTACTTTTAAGTGCACGTATATGTATGTATGTGATTTTAAGAAGTTATTGTCAGCGCTTCAGAAAAGTAGATAAAATATGCTTTGAAAAGAAATTCTAACATGCAAAACCACTGTATCTGTTGGTAAAACAATAGACATAGGGAACATAAGCATGATGATTATGTATTAAAGATTACAAATATATTTCAAAACTACTTAACTTTTTGAGTGAAACAAACATATTGTAAGTCTCTCATTTTTCCATGGAAAGCAAAACACAGAATATCACATACAAGGCATACTTGGTAAAACTTGAATAAAGATATATTCACTTTTCACACCATGATAGGCTTCCATAACACTGAAGGTCTCAACATCATTTCACTTTTTATTTTCTTTTTTCTCATTTCATAATTTCTGCAAAAATAATATGTTACTATTTGGATAGTACTTAAAAAAACTGACCTATTATAGCTCTTCAATAATTACAAATCTACAACTCATCAAAATTTCTTACTATACTTTCATAGGTCATTCATGAAACTATCCTAAATCATGGTTACTGTCTTGTCACTCTTCTTCGCAATTCTGATCTTTCCATCCATCATAAGACTTTTCATTTTATTCTGTTCAAGGCATTCCATATTAGAGAACTTGAAAATATGTGTTTCTGGCTCTTACATCAAAAAAATAGCATGAATTTTTATTTCTCTCCTCCCACACTTGGAAAGCAATCTGCAACAGTACAGTGTGGCATATAACCCCCTCACACACGATGTATATTTTGAATTCAAATGCTACACTCTACTATCTATATTACCACAATTTTATTCCAAAATATAGGTAACATTCTAAATGATCTCTATACTTCTCTTCTTACTCTCACAGAAACAATATTTTAGAATCAGAATAACCTATGCTTGGGGAGTGCGCCCTCACTAGCTGTGTACAGGATCCAGGTCTACCCAGTCCCGCGACTCAGTGCAACCCACCAGGGGAACGCCTGGCCAGCCTCGCAGAACACAGAAATACTGAGCCCAGACCAGCCCAGGTCCCCAGAGCTGCTCATCAGGGACTGGCCAGCATGGCTGCAGGGCCTTGGAGGGCTTGGGCTCTGCTCATCAGAGCGCAGGGCACGAGCTCCATTGTTCAGTGAAGTGGCCAGCACAGCAGGTCCTAAAGGTTGCAGGCCTGCCCAGCCAGGATCAAGGCCCCAGCACTGTAGGCCTGGGACTTGCCCAGCCTTGCCTGGCACTCCAGAGAATCTCAACTCCTTGCAGCCATACTCAGGATCTGGGTGGCACCACACTCCGGGGTATGCTCCACCTAGCTGCCTGGGTTCAGGAGGTCTTGGCCCCCATCCAGTAAGGTAGAGGCTTCAGCAGCACACTCCAGGAGTGCGCCCTCACTAGCTGCACAGAGGATCCAGCTCTACCCAGTCCCACAACTCAGCGCAACCCACCAGGGGAACACCCGGTCAACCTCCCAGGACACAGAGCCACAAAGGTCCCAGAAGAAAATGACAAAATGAAAGACAAAGAGGCAGTCTCAATCCTCAACCCACTGAGAGCAAACCCAAGAGACACTGAAATGAAAGACACTAGGAGTCAAACAACTGGACTTTCTGAAAGGATAGCAAATTCAGTAAAGAAAAGGCTTGATGAAGCTATAGAGAAACTCAAACCAGAAATAATCTCTCAGCTAAGAAATGAAATGACAATCATTATTAAAGACATGTTGTGTGTATCTAAAGAAGAGCAAGATAAAAAAATAGAAGAACTTAAGAAAATGATGGAAACTTTGAATGAATAATGTAGGACACAAACAGAATACATGAAACAGATTCAAAGGGAAAAGCAGGAAATGAAAAATTCCATGGAAAGTTTGAAAAACTGCTTGAATGAAGCTGAAGATAGAATCTCAGATCTTGAAGGCAGCATGGGAGCTTATGACCACGAAAGAAAAGATCTCTTAAAAATAGTAAGGAACCAAGAAATAACAATTCAACAGCTGCAAGATGATGCCAAGAAAAATAACGTAAGATTAATAGGCATGAATGAAAAACCAGGGGTCAATACTAAGGAACCACAAAGACTATTCACAGAAATAATAGCAGAAAACTTTCCAAACATGGGAAGAGAATCTGAAATGCAGGTAACTGAGGCATACAGAACCCCAATTAATCACAACCAAAATAAATCTTCACCCAGACATATAATAATAAGGGTATCAGAAATACAGCACAAGAACAAAATACTAAAAGCTGTCAGAGAAAAGAAACAGATCAACTATGAAGGAAAGCCTATCAGAATCACAGCAGACTTCTCAACACAAACCTTCATGTTAAGAAGGGCTTGGAGTGAAGTATTTCAAATCCTGAAAGAAAACAACTTTCAACCTAGATTGATGTGCCCTGCAAAACTATCCTTAAAAATTGATGGAGAAATAAGATACTTTCATGACAAAGCACAACTGAAGAAATTTATGGCCACCAAACCAGCACTACAAAGAGTTCTGAAAGACACTCTGGAAAGAGACAAAGATAGCTACAATCTTAAGAACAACAACAACAAGAAAACACTAAGCAGGGCAAATAATTAAAAAGAAAATGTAGAAAACCAACAACAGAGAGGTATCATGACAGGGATGAGCCAGTACATATCAGTTATATCAATCAATGTAAATGGTCTCAACTCACCAACAAAAAGAAACAGACTAGCAGAGTGGATTAAGAAACAAAAGCCAACAATATGCTGTGTACAAGAAAAATATTACACTCAAAAGGAAATTTGCAGACTAAAAATCACAGGCTAGAATAAAATACTCCATGCAACAGGAACCCAGCAAAAAGCAGGGGTAGCTATTATGTTTGCAGACAAAAAAGAAAATTACAGGCCAATCTCCCTAATGAACATAGATGCAAAAATCCTCAATAAAATATTGGCAAATAGAATACAGAAAGTTATCAGGAAGATTATACACCATGATCACATGGGATTCATCCCAGAAATACAGGGATGGTTCAACATACACAAATCAATAAATGTAATACACCATATCAACAGGGCCAAGGACAAGAACCACATGACCATCTCAATAGATGCAGAAAAGCCTTTGACAAAATCCAACACCCATTCATGATAAAAACCCTACAGAAAATCAGAATAGATGGTCTCTACCTCAACCTGATAAAAGTCATATATCATAAACCAACAGCCAACATCTTACTAAATGAAGAAAAACTGAAAACTTTCAATCTAAAATCAGGAACAAGACAAGGATGTCCATTGTCAGTACTTCTATTCAATGTAGTTCTGGAAATATTAGCCAGAGCAATTAGACAAGCAAAAGAAACAAAGGGAATAAGGATAGGAAAGGAAGAAGTGAAATTATCATTATTTGCAGACGATATGATACTCTACATAGAAGACCCCCAAAAATCCATTAAAAGACTTCTAGAAGTACTAACCAAATTCAGTAATGTAGCTGGATACAAGGTGAACACTCAAAAACCAATAGCATTCCTGTACACAAACAACAAAGTCACTGAGAGAGAAACAAGGGAAACTGCACCCTTCATTATAGCATCCAAAAAAATGAAATACTTAGGAATCAATCTAACAAAGGAAGTAAAAATCTATATGCTGAAAATTACATTACTCTGAAGAAGGAAATCAAAGAAGATTTCAGAAAATGGAAAGATATTCCCTGTTCATGGATAGGAAGTACAAACATCGTGAAAATGACCATTCTCCCAAAATTATTATACGGATTTAGTGCAATCCCAATCAAAATACCACTTGCCTGCCTCACAGAACTAGAGAAAGTGTTCCTGAAATTCATCTAGAACCAGAAAAGACCTAGAATAGCAAAGGCAATTCTGGGCAACAAAGGTAAAGCAGGAGGCATCACAATCCCCGACTTGAAACTATACTACAAAGCTACTGTGATAAAATTAGCATGGTACTGGAATCAAAACAGACCTGAAGATCAATGGAATAGATTAGAAGATACAGCCACAACTACAAACATGCTTAGCCACCTCATCTTTGACAAAGGGGCCAAACATGAACGTTGGAAGAAACATAGCCTCTTTAACAAATGGTGCTGGAAAAACTGGCTTTCTATATGCCATGAACTAAAACTAGATTCTTGTCTATCACCACGCACTAAAATAAAGTCAAAATGGATCAAAGATCTGAATATTAAGACAGAGACACTAAACTTACTAGAAGACAGAGTAGGTAAAAATCTTGATGACATCGGAGTAGGCAGAGAGTTCATGAACAAAAATCAAATTGCGTGGGAAACCCTTCCCAGAATCAACAACTGGGATCTCATCTTACTAAAAAGTTTTTGCATGTCAAAGGAAATCTCCAACAGAGTGAAAAGAAAACCCAGAAACTGGGAAAATATCTTAGCCAATTGTTCATCAGACAAAGGACTTCTATCTGAAACATATAAAGAATTAAAAGAAATCAGGCCCCTAAAATTCAAAGACCCAATCCAAAAATGGCCATCTGAGATGAATACACAATTTTTGGGGAAAGAAATATAAATGTCAGATAAATATATGAAAAAATGTTCAACATCAATGGTTATTCGGGAAATGCAAATTAAAACATCACTGAGATTCCA
Source organism: Dasyprocta punctata (assembly GCA_004363535.1). Lineage (NCBI taxonomy): Eukaryota > Metazoa > Chordata > Mammalia > Rodentia > Dasyproctidae > Dasyprocta > Dasyprocta punctata. The sequence goes on from RJWM01010217.1 coordinate 5,332, forward strand.
TCTCACTCCAGAAAGAATGCCCAAGATTAAAATTCAAGCAACAACAAATGCTGGAGGGGCTGTGGGGAAAAAGGAACTCTTCTCCACTGTTGGTGGGAGTGTAGACTGGTGCAACCACTGTGGAAGTCAGTGTGGAGATTCCTCAAGAAGCTAGGATTAGAGATCCCATTCAACCCAGCTATCCCACTTCTGGGCATTTTCCACAAGAATTGAAAACGTCATACCACAGTGATATCTGTGCACCCATGTTTATAGCAGCCCAATTTGTAATAGGCAGATCTTGGAAACAACCCAAGTGCACATCAATCAAAGGCTGGATAAAAAAGATGTGGTATTTCTATACAATGGAGTACTACTCATCTATTAAGAAAGATTGCATTGAGACTTTTATAAGTAAATGGACACGACTTGAGACCATACTCATAAGTGAGATAAATCAAACCCATGTGTAAATACGATATTGTCTCCCTAGAGTAAGAAACGGAAAAAGTATATACGATCCAAAATCTATAATAAATACTATGTAAGGGTAAAGAACAGCTGGAAGAGCAAAAGTAATTGGGAAGGGAAAAGGGGGAAAGATGGAAGGGAAAAGGAAAAGATATCAATCTGTATATATGTATATGTAAGATGACTGAAATGAACACACTGCTGAATGTATTAGTTATTGGGAAAGAACAGTTAATACTCATAAGATTAGATCAATTTTACATGTCTATATCTGTTAATGTAAACAACCATTTTGAAGATAACGAGATGCAATATTGCAGCCATTGTCAACTTTCTATAATCCTGTTTTGTAAACCTATAATGTTACTGTTTTGCATTTACTCTAGTCATTTGTTTGTCTCTTTTGCTTTTTGCCTTTCTTATATGTGTTTTTTTTTCTCTTAAATAAAAAAAAAAGAATAACCTATGCTTCTTACATAAGGTTAGACCATGTTATTCTAGTGCGCTTTCTCTTGTTTCCAAGACCTTATTTTTGCTTTCTCTGTGTTATGTACTCTGGTGTCTCTCTTTCTAGTACCTGATACTCCAAAGCTATTACTTTATTTGCTTAAGTACAGCAAAGTCTTTTGTTGCCTCAAAATACTTCATTCTGGAACAATCATTGCACATTTTTTTTGGCCTACTTGATGTCTTCATTTAAGTAATGCCTCCATAATGACCATGCATGTATGGATAAAATACATATCTGCAATCACACATGTATGGAAGCATATTTACTGGATATATAAATATATGCACACACCTATAAATATTTATTATATTGTAATGTGCAATGCTTGCAAGTAGGGATTGAAATTTTGATCAATATTGAACATATGAAAGTCATGAAAGTGTATGACAAGGATTAGACATTCCATAAAGGGAGCAATAGAAATAAAAAAAAAGAAAGGAAGGAAGGAGATTAGACAGAAAGATTGTAATTATATTACATACATCTGTGTGAACTACCTCTATTTTTTAAACAACAACTTTGTTTTGGTTTAAACAAAAATTCTTTTGCTTAAAACCAAAAATTCTTTTGTTTACTGTTTCTATCTCCTAATTAACCACTTTACAGTCCAATTATTTAAATATGTAATGACCAAAAATTGCATATATTTTCATTAATTTTTATAAGATAATATAACAGTAAGTACAAAAACAACAATTTGATCTAATTTACCCAATACGAGAATTGACTAGTGGAAATGACACATGCCCAAGCAGTGCTAAGGACAGTGTGTAAACATGTAGACAAATGTACTGCTGATGTGCAGGATAACCTGTTAAATTGTTTTAATGCCAATTTACCTTGTTTTGCCCCAAATCTAATGTTAATTCCTTTTGTGAACAATTTCTAACAGACACAGTCACAATGTAAATTTCATTTGACCTGTTTCCCCATGGCATCTTTTTATTTGTGTACTACATTGCACTACATACGTATCTAAATTGAAGAGTTTTTCCATCTAGAGAGCAAAATTTTTGAAGAATAAGGGCTCCTTTTTTATTCCCATTTCACTTTCTCCTGACATTGTCCCTTGCATTGCTAGTGCTAGTGTCATGAATGTTTAGACTTTGAGCATTTAATTTCTTGCTTAAATATAAAATAAAAATGTATTTACTGACAGCATCCCTGCTGACCCTTTCATTATTTCAGTACATCAGTGTACAGAAAAACAAAACAGAAAATTAAAACATAAAACAAATCAATTCATTACATTTCTGGAAAGCTGAGGTTTAGGAGCTGAGCTGCCAGATGTCAGAGTAATCCCTTAAGGGCGAGCCAAAATGTAAGCGACAAGCCAGATTTCACTCACTGGCTGCGTTACATGGTAAACAGGAGAAAGCAGCAACCTCTTATTTTCTACTTAGTACTTTCTTTTCTCTACAGACTACTACTGGTGAAGATGCAGGGGCATCACCAATACTGAATCAGGTAGAGAAAAAACATCTTTAAGGATCCCACTCTACCCCCATATGAAGATCTCCGCAGAAGTGATTGAGGAGGACCTAAAGTGGAGGCCCCAGGAAAGAAGAAGACTCCCTGGGCCTGGATGCATCCTTGCATAACAGCATGGCAAGGACAGGCAGTTATTTGGCCTGGTGACTATAACTTAGAGGTCAAGTCTGTTGTGAGAAAGGTAAAGTTTACTCCTAAGAAATGGTCCAGATAATGTCTAAATGAATAGGCTTTGGTTGAGACTGGAAAATCACAGATGTGTACCCAGAAGTCAGACATCGATTTCTTTTTAGGTACTGTATTAATTATCTTTCCAAAGTCATAGCACAAAAGAAGAGAAGTTTTCATTTCAGTCCACGTTAGAATGGTTCCAAAACAGGAACGTCTTTGCTACAGGATATATCACAGAAAAACTTCTTAACTCAGGGCAACCAGGAACAAGAGCCAGTTGGAAAAACCAGAGAATAAGGGGTCACAGACCAGAGATGGCCACAAGATCATATCTCCATGACCCACCCAAACACGTGTAGAAGTGTGCTTTACTAATATTCACCTAGCCAAATTTAGAACTAAAATTAATCATCATAAATGGTACATTTAGATGCACTATTAAACCTAAATATCTGCATTTTGTTAGAAAAAATTTGTGTGGTCACATTATTTAAGTATATGGACATTTGAGTATTCATTTTTTATATACACATAATATATATAAAATGATGCATATATATATGCTACATGATATATACAACATGACATATTACATGATATATATGACATGATGTTAATATACATATTATATATGCAGCATGATATATATGAGCAATTACTGCACTCAAATGAATTAACATATACCTTATCTTATTTGCTTTCCTTTTCATTTTTGTGAAAAATGTACATTTAATAAAATATCCATATAAAACACATGGTAAATAGAAGAGATTCTCATGCTGTGAATTAGATCTTTAGACACATTCTTCCTATAAAACTGCAACTTCATCATTTTTGACCTACATCTATGTATGAACCCTAACCCTGCTTTCAGTAAGTATCATTTTACTGGGGGTTTCAATTATTTGATTTTTTCTTAAATTTTATGTGTAAGTGAGATCATGAAATGTTTTTGTATGTATGGTTGATTTCACTTAGTATATTTTCTTCTAATTTCAGTCATTTTGTCACTAATGCTAAGACCTCTTTTTTTTTCCTCCCCTTAGGCTGAGTGCACTGTTTATACATAGCACAATTTCTTTAACCATAGAAAGACACTTTGGTGATTTGTATATCTTGGCTGTTGTGAGTAATTGTCCAGTGTGGCTGCAAATATCTTTATGGAGTGAGGATTTTATTTTGCGAGTTGTGTTCTCAGAAGAAGACTTGCCAAATTATAACTGTTAAATTTTTAAATTTTTTAAGAATCTCTACACTTTTATCTATAGGCACTATGCCAAACTGCATTTCCGCCAACAGAGTGAAGGCATTGCATTTCTCCATACCCTTGCTACCACATTTAGTGTCTGGAATTCTAAAAATGGTTTTATATTTATGCATAAAAAATCTATTGTGGAATTTTGGAAAGTTTATATTACTAATAAGCACCATTTCAATTCAGTTGCAAATGACCATCTTCTTTTCCAAGTGTGTGTTTGTAAGACAATATACATACATAGTGGAGTAATCACTAGTACTTACTATTATGACTGTGTGTGAAGTATATAATCTTAGTTTGGAATTGATTTCTCTCAAAAAGAATTAGGATTTATATTTAGTTTATTGATGTAGGGTAATTCACTTCTACAGTGTTTAAAATGTTTGTATAGAGTTATTCTTTTTTCTAAAAACATCATACAATAATGGTCACCACTGGCTTTCAAAGAATCAAGGTTGCAAAATAAAATATTTGTTCTTCTGTAATTTTTGACACATGGAAGTGTTCATTCAAATAAATCTATGAGAATATGGGGATTAATTCTTCATATTGAGTTTTCATTTTTTATATTTTACAAGATTTTATTTTGTGGAAGCGTGTTCAACATATTATAAATTCTAACTCATAATTGCATCAGGTAGGTAATATGATTGATGCAAGTTTTAGTTCAATAAAAAAATAATAGGTAAATGTTCTATGTAGATAAAAAACAATACAGAAAGTTATTGACTAGTGTTAGTTTTAGTAACTACAAAGCTAACATTTATTCATCTCTCTAAACAATTGTAAAAAAATTAAAGGCATTATTGTTTAATGGTACAGTCCATTTACTGGGAAAGAAATTTCTAAATTTTGCATATATAGTCTCAAATTTTTCCTGTAATGCTCTAAAATAATAGAATGTTTTAACCATTCCTCTAACTGAAATGAACAAATTTGGAAATAGAATTTTGAATCCTCATTCTCTAGAGTATTTCCCCAAAGCAATTTGTTCAAAACAATGAGGATGACATAAATAGCATAAGGTTTTTTGCTTTAAAGATAACCAAAAAGGATAAAATACTCAAATATTGTGTGCTATAGTGCAATTCATATTTGGCACAGTGTTTAAAAGCATTTATATAGTGTTATGTGCTTTCCATAAACATCACAAGATAATGGCCACTACTTGTTTTCAAAGAATTCAAGATTGTAAGATGGGAATAAACTATGTGACAGTCTCTTACCTCCTCTTTTCTGCTGGGGGAAATGATAAATTTTGAGACTGAATCATTGTTCAGAGTCCTCTTTCATTATTTTGAAATATGCCATTAAAATCCACTGCACATTTTGAAAGATTTCCAGAAGACACTTAGTGATATTACAAACACTATTGATAATATGCCATGATTTAAAAAAGAAAGGAAGAAAGAAAAAATTCAAAGATGGCTTAGAGTCATGGAACGGTAAATAACATGGTCTTACCAGAAAAGTCATCAATCTATCCACTTTCTCATTTGTAAATTGCTTGATGTCATTGTATTATATTACTATGATAACGTGCCACATTAGTAACATACCACTTTATTAAGAGACTTTAGTAATTTGAAAAATTGCTTTACATTTTAGATCGGGAGTACAAGTTTAGCTAGTGGGCATATTTTGTACATCAACTAAAGGCAGGCGAGTATAAGTTATGATTATGTTACACGATTTTATACCTAATCCCACTTTGTAATTTATTGCCCAAAGAGAAATACGTAAAACATGTTAAAACCAGTGTTTTGAGTGTTTCTAGGATAAAATATAACAGAAATACTTAGTTCAGGGATCCTTTATCTAAAATTCTATCACAGGAACACAGTTCAGTTATCTCATTTCTTTCAATTTTCAGTGTAGGAATTGTTAAAAGCAAGATGACAAAGAAAATATGAAATTTAAATGTGATTGAATTGATTACATTGTTATCCAAGTAAAAATGGATTTTTGTTAACACTACAAAAATATTATGCATCAAGGTTTCTTAAGTATTTAATCTGAAGGTATTATTAATACATGATATCTGCCTACTGCCCCTTTCAATACATTTTGGTTTTTCAATTCCTAGTCATAGAAAGAAAAGAAAGACCATGAATGGAATGAATGACACGTCATTGAGCAAGAAACAAACTTGCAAGGATGACAATGAAATGTATTTATTAGCACAGCTTATTAGTGCTAGCATCATTTTTTGTGAATGCAGTTACAAAAAATAAACGTGCTTTCCATGATCCGAAGATGCAAAATGTACTTACCTCTTTTTGCTGAACGTTTTTTATTCAAAAATAAATAGAAAAGTGCACAGTCATATTTCTTGGTTTATCAGTTATACACAACACCTATGTGGAACTAGTCAAATCAAGTATCCCTGCACATATATTTCCTATCACTCAACTCCAAGGGCAACCACTTTTACTCTATGGGCTAGTGTTTTAATACTATCACAAATAATCTGCGTCTACCTTCATTTGCTTATGATTATATTTGCAAAATCCATTCATGCCAAGGCATGTAATTGTATTTATTTTTTTTAATTTATTTATTTACTGATTTATTTTCACCATATAGTGATCTATTGAGCATATCACTTTATTTGAAACACAAAGAGGTACTCAGTTCTCACGTCATTATGTTCATGGTCACGTGAGGCAGCATGGCATAATACGGAAAGGAGTGATCTAGAGAGGTGAAAGTCCTACTGTATAACTAATGGGAGGTGTTGAGCAAGCTAATTAACATTCTGTAGTCTGTGTTAATTTTTATCCTACAATGAAAATACTAGTATTATCACACAGATTTTAGGGGAAGCATGTGACAAAAATTAAAACAAAACAAAGTGTCCTTTATTTTTCTATAAAAGTTCAAGGCAGTCTGCTAAGTAAGATTAGTAATATTAGAGCCAGGATAAATTTTCTTAATAGTTTTCTGTCAAAATTAGGTGATATATTCCATGAAATAGTACTGCAAAACAAACTTAAAGCATAACTTCATTTTTAAACACTTTGAAAAAGAAAATGTGTGTTAATTAAGGACTTAGCCAGTTTCCTTCTTTTAAATTTCTATAATGATCCCAGAGCAAAACAAATTAAAGTACTTAATTGTGTTCTTAAAACAAGAAACATAGAGTAGTTGAGCTATTTACAAACAAATCTTGCTGTTCCCTGAGTTTTCTTCTTAATTTTAATTTGAAGTAACACAGGATATTTTATCATTATCTTTTTATATCAAAAAGACAAATATAGTAGGCTTTATTACAATTTCCTCTGTTTTCCAACTTATCTCATCAAACCTTTCTGTTTATCCTTGTAAACCTATGGCATGCTCACATGTACATCTGTGCCCACACAAAATACTTCACCCTGATACATGTCTTTGAAATTTTTCATTGCAGTGATTAACCAATTTAAAAAATTATATGTGCATGTCTCTGATTTTGTCGAATAGAAAAAGATAAGGGAAGAAAGAAAAACAGAAAGGTAAAAAAATTGTGTTGTGCAGAAATATAAAATTGTCCCAAGAATCCTGCTCTCTGGTGGATACAAACCTTCTAGTTATTCTATTAAATGTTAATTAGGCTGCTCTCTGTTCTGTGTGAAGATTTAATAGGTATAATTAAATGTGTGGTAATTTGGCATTGAGAAATAGAAAACAAATACAATTTTTGTCCAGGTACTCCTTTTTATAGAAAAACTTAGAAAATTATTAGGGTATTTATGTGAAAAGATAAAGCTCTTCTCATCACAGTCTTCCCCCCCTAAGTAATCACTGTTTCCCAGTCTATGTCAGGACAAAAATTACATTCACCATTTAGATTATAAACAAAGGTACTTGCAGAAAACAATCCTCATATATTTTTTAACTTATTGGTGTATCTTGCAAACTCCACAGAGTAAAACAGGCTGATCTCATGATTTTTAATATATAGCTATGCAATGCATATGAATTGATTAATTTATAAACCTATTCATAATTATATATAATATACATTATATTATATATAACATATGTTAAATATATGTATAGTATATTATCTATACCAACATATTAGAATTTTTTTTTTTTTTTTTTTTTTTTTTTGCAGTACCGGGTATCAAACTCACAACCTCAAGCCTGCCAGGCAGGTACTTAGGCTGCTGAGCCAAACTCCCGGCTCTTATACCAACATATTATATATAAGTATTATCTATTGAAACATTTTCTCTTAAGACCATATTCACTTCCAAATTTTCATTGTTGCAAAAAATGTTAAAAAAAAGGTATACTTCTAAAATGTTTTAAATTTGTCTTTTTTTTTATAGGAATTGAACTCATGACCTTGTACCTCGCACTGGTCAGGCAGGCTCCATGCTGGTGAGCCATATCTCTGGCCCCTAAATGTTTTATTATTACATGTTTGCAGTGCATCATGTTTACCCTCCTTATATGGAGTTAGTAAATATAAATAACACATCTTAATTCCTTTTTTCAACTCTTTCCCTCACCTTGTCTTCCCTCTCATACCATCTGTTGATCTCCTCTCCCTAAGAGAAAGATCTGTCTCTTTACCTTCTATTGCTGATTCAATCTTTTGTTTGGCTCTTTATTTATACTTTTGTTTTCTCATATAAGAGAAATCATGAAATATTTAAGCCATGTACACGATTTATTTCACTTAATATTGTAGTCCCAAGGTGCATCAATTTTTCTACAGATGACTCATTTATCTTTTTCATGCCAGAGTAGTAGTCCATTTTAAGTAAATGCCACACTTCCTTTATCCAATCACCTGTTGATGGACATATAGGTGGCTTCCAATATTAGACTATATTGTGTTGTAATTTCACTTAAATTTCTAAAGTCAAGCAAGAAGAATTTATTGTTTTACACTAACATAATAATTTATAAGGGTTTTGGGTTTATTTACCTAGAAAATGTTAAAAATTACTTGCTTGCATCAATTAAATTAAAAATTTAAGAATGTGTGTTGACAAGTTTTCATTTGCTGTTTTGCAGGGCTGTGGATTAAACCCATGGCTTCTGGCATGGTAGGAAAAGGATCTTCCACTGAGCTGCAGCCCCAGCCCTTGTGTGTCCACTTTTCCCAAATCTTTCAGAGATATTTCCATACTTTCATGATTTTTTTCATTTTATATATTCATAGATTGAATTGATGAAAAGATTCATCAATACTGAATCCATTGGTACTGAATGGGTTTGTATTCATTCCTATCCAATATTTTCATAATTACTTACTAATAATGTCTTGTTAAATGCTAAAACTTAATATAAAAATTTGAATAAGATTGCCTTCAAATTGTCATTATTATTACATTATTGTTATTATTTTATAGATTATGTGTTGGAGTGGTTTTACTCAGTGAGTTTGGAAGATTTGCATGTGACAATCAATGACTACACACAAAATTGAAAACTAAATTAGTGTACAGTTAAATTTTTAAACACCAGAATTTGGCAATGTATATGTTTATTTATCACATGTATATGTTCTGTGAATTTGTGGTATAAATTTTAAAAATTAATCTTCTCAGAAAGCATTCAATCCACTTTACTTTTCACATATTTTGAAATGTATAGAAATTTTTGGTGAATATTAATATGAATTTCTGATACCTTTTGGTACTTAGCTTCAGTTTGCACTTTAAATTTTCTTAGGCTAGAAGGATTCTTAGTGCTTTGGAACAATTCTGTTATAGTCCAAGTGTAAAGAGCAAATCTAGTATCAAAAATTGCTGTTCTAGGTCAGTATCAGAGGATTCTTACTGAAGAGAAGGTCTGAGAAAATAATTATGTATGTTTGTATGTTGCATGTGGAGAAAATTGTGCCACTAGACAAATTTTTTAATAAGTTAAAAGTCACATTCTCCTATCTAATCATAAACTTATAAAAGCTACAACAAATGTAGCCATTTGGAAATGATATGCCTATATATTGTACTTTACAAAGCTTCCAAACAGGGCTGGAGATACAGCTCAGAGGCGTAAGTGCCCACCTGGCAACACAAAGTCCTGAATTTGATTCCCGATTTAAAAAAAAAATGAAAAACAGCAAAGTTTCCAAATCTATGTAAGGAGAATATCATCAACTTTCTACAGTTTGTTGAGTAGTACTCACTGTTTACAGCCTTTAAAAAAATAAATAAAATACCTACAATAAATGCCAAAATTCAATAAAAAATTGACACAGTAAATTTTGATATGTAGAGAAGAGTATATACACACATATATGTACATTACATATAAGACTGATAATGATATATTTTATAAATGAGCCTATTTGAACAGATATTCATCATTTTATAATGATTTTTGAAAAAATAAAATATTTTTATTTACAAAAATGCTTAATTTGGTATTATAACTATTTGACCATTTTCAGGATAATCATTTTTCATATAATTTCTATTAATTCAAAATTATTGGGGAATCCATGAGATTTCTACAAAATTGGTACATTAAGTTAAATCTTCATTAAATATGTACTTTGGTTTTCCTCCTATTTTTTGATCTCTTGTTGGGTTTAATTGAATATATCATTTCATTTCCTCTCCTCCTAATTTATAAATTCCTTGTTTAAAAATTTGTCAATAGTTTCCCTAGGGATTGCAATATAGAATTTTAAATAATCTGTTTATTGTCTAATCAAACTTTTGACTTTAATTTATTATAGATATCTTAAAACATAGGAATCCCAACACTAATCTGGTCCTTTCTTTATGTATCTATATGTATGCATATATATATATACACATTCTTTAACTATTTTCTTCTCTCTGATGAACTGTTTAAAGCAATTTTTGTGCAAAGCAAGTCTTCTGGTAATAAATTATATCAGATCATGCCCATATAAATAGTCTTTATTATTCATTCAGTGTTGAAAAATAATTTTACAGAATATGTAATTCTAGGTGAGCAAGGTTTTGTTGTTGCTGTATTTTGTTTTGTTTTGTTTTGTTCTCTGTTTTTTAGAAAGAGTCTCGTTATACTGGGTAGGCTGGCCTTGATCTCACTGTGCAGCCCAGGCTGGTTTCAAACTTGAGGCGATCCTTCTGGCTTAACCTTCTAAGTGCTGAGATTACAGATATGGGTCACCATGCGTGATTGTTATTTTTTCTTTTAACGTTTAAAGATTTTACTCTTCTTGATTATTATTTTTATTTTAAAGAGGAAAAAACAGAAAAATCAAGACTCAAACAATTTAAAATTGACAACAAAAGCAAATTAACCAAAAAAAAAAAAAAAAAACCAATGGCAATATAGGAATTTAGCAAAGGTTATTATATTTTATATTGTTTTCCTCCAAGTAATTGCTCAGGCTATGAGATACAGGCATCCAAGATTGATCAAGCCATGTAATTTCCCATCTGGTCTCTAGTTGCATCCATTTACCTATAAAAGCCTCATTTATCATTCTTTGTGTCTGAGTAGTATTCCATTATATAAAAATGCCACATCTTCTTTAGCCATCAGTTGATGGGTATTTGGGTTGTTTCCAAGATCTGGCTATTACAAATTGTGCAACTATAAACATAGGTGTGTATATATTGCTGTGGTATGATCTTTTCAATTCTTCTGAGAAAATACCCAAAAGAGGAATAGCTGGGTCAAATGGGATCTTTAATCCTAGATTTTTGAGGAGTCTCCATACTGATTTTCACAGTGGTTTTACCAGTCTACATTCCCACCAACAATGGAGAAGTGTTCCTTTTTCCCCAGAGCCCTTCCAGCATTTGTATTGTTTAATTTCTTGATGTTAGCCATCCTTTCTGGAGTGAGATGGAATCTCAGTGTTATTTTAATTTGCGTTCCTCAAATGATCAATGATGTTGAACATTTTTCCTGTATTTATTTGCTATTTGTATTTCTTTATCTGAGAAGTGTATATTCATTTCAGGTGCCCATTTTTGTATTGGTCTTTTAATATGGAGGTCCTTATTTTTTTCAATTCCTTATATGTTCTAGATAAAATTCTTTTGTCTGAGGGACACCATATTCATTTCTTCTTTGTCTTGAAATCTACTGATGAACTTCATCATCTCTGCCATTATAACAACATGTGACCAATTAATGAATAAGCAATGGACATTCAGTCCTTAGTGTTCCAGTGCCTGGATATACAAGATCAATGCACCAGGAGATTTAGTTTCTAAGAAGAACCTGACCTTTGCTTTCAAGGTGGCACCGAAAGAAAGGAAGGAAGGAAGAATGTTGTGTTGTCTTAGAACAAAAAGGTAAAGGGGAAAAAAGGACTTAGCTCATTTCTCTAATCCTTGCTACTTTACTCATCCCATTCATCAGGGTAGCACTCTCATGATGGAATCATCTTACAAAGGCTTTTGCCACTTGGGACAGATTACTGTGACAATTCTCTCATAGGAATCCTTAGCTCTTTAGTGGTTTTGATTTGATTTTTACTCTTGATTTTTTAAAATATTTTCTACCTTTGTCAACAGTATCAATCTAGTAGTGCACATGCTCAGCTTTTTCATTAGATTCATGTATTAAGTATATTCATCTTAAATTTATTATTAGATGTATTTGATGATATACTATGTACCCCCAAATCCTCATATACTTTTTATGGGGCTGAGTCTGGCACGGGGATTAACAATGTGAGTGCTGCACCCACCCAGGGGTGGAGCTGACATACAGTGTACATGAGGTGGGTCTTCCTCTTGCTCACTTCCTCATTCCCACCCTCTCTGGTGAGCTCTCTCTCTCTCTCTCTCTCTCTCTCTCGCCAGCGCACTTGCTGCTTGTGGCCACCATGAACTGCAACTCCGCCAACTTCTTTGGAGCCAACTAAGTATGGACTGAAACTCCTGAGAAACTGTAACGAATAAACCTTTCCTTCCCTAATTTTGGGTGTCAGGTATTTTGTCTTGGCAATGAGTAAAAAGTAACCAAGACATTAAATAAATGAAATGTGTTTTGTCTCTGAGTTTTATTTTGATGGTTATTTTGTTTCTGCAGAGTTTTGTTTGCTTGTTTTTTTCTCTATGATTTTTTGTTTAAAGGAATTATATTAATGAGAGCATATGTGGCAAATAATTTTATGGTTTGAAGATTTACATTAATCTGGCTGGATGTGGACTGTATTTTATTTTTAATGCAGGCAGAGGTAGCAGAAAATTTAAGTTGCTTTTTGCATGTAGTCTTGGTTTTGAGATTTCCCTCTGTATAGCTTATGTACAAAAAATGTTCATTGTTTTACAGCCATTTCCTTTGCTATCAGTCTAATTATCTGCTTCTTTGGGGAAAGTAAGAGGATTTGGAGAAAGGAAATATTCTAAAATTCCCTCATTAAATAAGTTTTTCATTGGAAATATGTTTTGAGGATGTGACCTTAACAAGTATTTTTGTGCCTTCTTTAGATATTTAACACATTTTTAGTTTTCTTTATTTACTTACTTGCTTACTTATCTGTTTTATCCACTTTCTTCTTTGGCCAGAGCATTTCTTGTCAGTTTCTCTGAAGCCCTCTCCCCTGTTGACTATGTGTATTTTGTTTGTCTGCTTTGTTTTGATTTATTTATTTTTTCTCCTTTACAGAAAGCCTGAAGGTACTGAAGTGAAGATATTTTCCCCACTTGGAATATAAATTCAGATTTTTTTTTCTCTACTGAAATCTTGTCTCCTAATGGGTAGACATTTGTTAATGAGAGGAGGTTATGGTTTTCATGATGACTACTTTTCTTTCCCTTCTGCCTGGACTGCTAGAATATTGTTCTCAGATTCTTAGCATGAGAACTTGATGGAACCTGGAGACTGGATATTAGTGTGATCATTACTCCCTTCAAAAAGTGTTTATTTTTTCTTTGTCTGTATTATATTATTCTGGCTCATGATTAATTTCCATTCTTAGTTTGAAAAACTAGTTCCTACAGTGTTTACTTTTACTCTTTTAATGAGTAGGTTAGAATGAAATCCCATGTATACTTTGCTTTGAATCTATTTGCACTTAGTTTGTGCCATATGGTGTATCAGAAGACAAAACAAATTACAGGAACAAAAACATCTGGAATCAAAAATTTGGTTTATAACTTCATGCTGCTTCAGGTTATAACAATATTTTGTCAGTATTTTTCTTAAAGCTAGTAAATTTTGTTTCTTATTTTATTACTTAGTTGTTGAAATTTGATTGTATAAAAGAAATAAAACACTTTTGTATAAAATGAAAACACGTATACTCAAAAAAGTTACAGAAACAGGTACACATATAGCAATTAGAGAAAAATAAAAGTCATCCAAACTAGAAAAAAATTAATTGTCCCTATTTGCAGACTACATGATTTTATTCATGCAAAACACTAAAGAATCTACTGAAAGCAAATCTGTTCAAAATAATAAACCAATTACCTAAATTTTCAAGATAAAAAAATCAGCACACAAATATCACTGGTGTTTCTATACACTAGCAGCGAGCTGTGTAGGAAAGATATCGAGAAAACAACTTCACTTTAAATAGTTTAAAGGGAAAAAAAGTACTTAATAAATTGAAACAAGAAAAGACAGATTTGCACATTGGAAACTATAATATTATTGAAAGAATTTGAAGAAGTCACAAATAAGATAGTTTATATTCATGCTCAAAAATAATACTGTTAAAATATTTATAATAATACCAAAATCAAATACCAAAAAAATGCACATTCAATATAATTACTATCAAAAAAGCGAAGGTATTTTTCATAGAACTAGAAAAGTAATCATTGTTTACCTATAGGATTACAAAAGAACTGAAGTATAATCAATCTTGAAGAAAAAATAACAATATTTGAGGGATTGCACAACCAGTTTTCAAAATCTACCACAAATTTACAGAAATAAAAATGGTAGGGTACTGGCATAACACAAGACAAACAGAACATTGGAAAGGAATAAAATTAAGAAATCAATCCTCTCATTTATGGTCAATATTTGACAAAGATGTTAAGAATACATAAAAAGAGAAGAACAGTCTATTCACTAATCGATGCTGGAAAAAATGAGTCCATATGCAATAGAATAAAATCAGACCGTAATCTCATAGCATGTCTAAAAATTGTCTCATTATAGATTAAAGACTTAAAAATAAGACATGAAACTATGAAATATTTAGAAGATAACACAAAGAGAAAGCTTTATGAAGTTGAACAGTGCAATGATGTTTTGGGGTATGGTCCATAAAACAAAAAATAAAAATTTTAAAAATGGAATCCAATTCTTTAAATGAAACGGAACCAGTCCTATTTGGAGAAATTTTTGATTCTATGCCTAAAACTAAACAATAAATCTGAAGGATGTTGTGGTGTCAGACTGTAAGAAACACCTAAACACACACATATACACACACACCCCAAAATAATAATAATATTAATAATAATGACAAGCCAAGGGAGCACGTGAAATAACCTGAGGGTGCTCTTAATGACCCAATTTAAAGCAATTTAAGCAAGAAAGAATAATAATATTACATTTCAAAACATTGAGGGAAATACTCATGAGACCAGACTAATATAAATAATAATGCAATGAATAAAAATATGACAGGATGTGTTCAACTCATTCATAAACACAAATGTAGTAGCAATGAGAAATTTTTAAAAATTCAACAACTGAAGAAAATGAAATTTGAAATGGACATGTAAACACTATTGTCTCCCCCTCTTACCAAGATTACTACAGTGTTCTTTTTCCCCTCACAGTCACTCATTTTTTTTATTCTTAAAAAGTTAGCATAATCATCATGTATAGTATATGATTTGGTGTCAAGTTTGTTTACTACAGAATGTGTGCAAAATAAAACTATCATTTGTCATTGCAGTAACCTATGAGCTATCAATTAAATTCTAGGTAAAGTCCTAAAGGCACATTGTTTTTGTTTTTTATTTTTCTTTAATATCACAGTTTCCATTTTGTATAGGGAATTCAGATCTCTTTTTCAGACAGCACAAAAGTCACTATTTCATTGAACAGTCTTGAATTATTATATGGTCTCTCAAAAATTAAAATGTTTATATATTCATGTGGTAATACTTTTTATGAACCTGAAATTTTTTTCTTTCATTCTTCAATTTGAAAATTGAAGCAGCTTCCAGTAGAGATCCAGATCCTGGAACTGCACTAGGTTTAAAAAAAGCAAGGTCAGAAAAAAATTGTCAGTGTCTATGCCTTTACGACTATCACAGTCGGATGCACAGGTGAAAAACAGGACTCACAGGATCAGACTTTACTTGAAGATGTTTTCACTTTGAATTTCAACACTGCCTTGCTTCCCTGCAAAGGAAACTTTGAATGTTTTATGAGAGAGCATCATGAAATCTTCATTTAGATATTATTGTGTCTACTACCTTTAAGTCACAATCTGTCCAATTCAATGATTTTATGGATAAACTGCTTGAGGGTGTAGTTACTTGGTTTTGTCAACTGTGCTCACTTAGAAGATGAAAATATTGAAAGTCAACACATTAATGAAATTTAAATATTATGGGAATCTCAAAAGCAAAGTTATCAGTGATATGAAGATGTTACCACGTGTCCAAATTTTTCTTATCGTGAGATAAAGCTTATACCCGAAAACATGTGTGAGACTTCTGGTCAATACAAACAGAAAATATTTAAAAATTCTTAATCAGAGATTCTACATACACTATCTGTAGACATGTGCAGTGTCCCTGAGATCATTTTAGGGTATCTGTGAGATCAACCTATGATGTTTGTTCTATGTTCAGATTTGTGCTGAACTTGCAAAAGCAACGGTGTGATACAGTATCGGTACCTTAATATAAATAAGTATAAGGAACTGTATTAGTCAGTTTTCCTTTTGTTAGGACATAATATGTGACACCCACAATTTAAAAGAAGAAAAGTTTCATTTGGTCAAAGGTTTCAAAGCATGCAGCACATGGTAAGCTGGCTCAAAGTATCATCCTATCAGAGGAGGGTGGTAGAGCCAAGCTGCTTAGGTCATTGTGGCCAAGAAGCAGAGAAAGAGAACAGTGCCAGAGAAGAGGGAGTGATGAATCAGATGACAAGGTCACAACCACATGACTCACCCAGACACGTATGGAAGTGTGTTTCACTAACATACAAGGCATTTTTAATCCCCTCAAGTTGACAAATCCTGAGAGTTTTCAGCACTCAGTGGAACTAGTAAAAATTTTGTAGTTCACCATCAGTTGTAAAACATATAGATACTTGTTTCGTGTTAGAATATCTTCATTAAAGAAATAGCAATTAAAAATTCATTGTACTAGGATTTTTCAGTGCTTATTTTGAGTGACAAACTGGAGTTATTCTTGTATCACCTCTGTGGAAAAGCTAATGTTGACGAAGAGCACATCCATGACTATTTGATTTATGAGGTAAAGTAACTACACTGTTAAAAGAACAGTATTACAAGCAACAGCATGGATAAATTAAGATTGGGCTGGTGAGGGACAGATCTTGGAGGGTCATTTGTTACTCATTAAGAAGTGTGATGTTTAACATAACAGCAAGTGTAGCCACTTACAGAACTTTACATAGTTAGAGAAAATTGTAATACTTTATTAACCAATTTTACTTATAATGAGTTATAGTAACATTAAATTTTACATTAGTAATACTCCAAATTCATCCATATTTATCAATCAAATTTACTTCCCAACCCCTTGGCTAACCTTTTCAGTAACATTTGATGTCCCAGTGTTTCCCACATGCCTTCTTCTATGAGAAAACTAAGCTGATAACTGCACTTGTACCTCCTTTGATAAAAAAAAGAATACATCAGATGAATGATAGCAGTTACATCATCATATTGAAAATATACTAATGGACCCTTAGTAATTGTCTCTGTAGTCTTTTATAGATGAAACTACCAGTCTAATTGCACGTTTTAATTACATATTTGGAAGTGAATTTTGTAGTTAGCTAACTATGCAATATTGATGCATAAAACAGTTGTAATATTTTTTTCAAGCCAGTGTTTTTTGAATCCATAATAAACAACAATGTATATAACCAGGCATTGAAAACTAGGAATAAGTGTATTACCACTGTAGTTTCAAAATTAATTCTAAAACTAAAATGTCTTTTCCTTTGGGGAAAATTGTTACCTTACATACCATTTATACCCTGGAACTTTCAGAACATTCAGAGATAAATATATGAGTGGCCTACTTAAAACAAACAAACAAACAAAAAACTTTCCTAACAAGCTCATTTACCCATATCAAATTCTAGAAAATTCTACAAGGCCACATTATTTTAAAGGCGATTTTAGTCAACACCCAGAAGACACAATCTTTAGTCCTCCAGGTAAGTTAAGATAGGGCTCTCTAACTTAGTATCAGTTAATATTCTTGACTGCTGTCATTAATTTTCTTTTGAAATTTCTTGAAGGATTTATTTTATTCACCTAATGTCTTTTCTTAGTGAGAAATGGATTGACTGACCCTGAAAACATTCCTGTAACATTTTTTTTGAAGAAGCCATAGAAGACTCAAGAAGAATATTGATAATGAACTTCAAGTTCAGACCTTTGATTGAAACTCTCCATTTTGCTATTCATCCTTTCACGGAAACTTACAGCTTCTCACTTAAGTCCTAAGTGATCACTCTGCCTGTGTGCGTTACAAGTTCATAATTTTATACAACCTAATTTAAAATAATTTATATACTTCTTCTAATTTTGTATTAAAGATGATTATCTACTATACACAAGCCTTTCTAGTACCCTATTTTTGATGTTATCAGTTCTCAATTCATTTTCTCAAAATCATTGCACTCAAAATCTCTATAAATGGAAGTAGCTGAGAAATTTTTTCAACCATTGAGATTCACTGGTCTGATGGAAATACAAGAAAATATTTCCAGTCGTACTTATCTGACTAAGAATTTCTCAGGTCAATCAGAAATGAATGCATTATTGGGGTATAAAACTAAGAAGCCTATGTTGACTGTTTAAATGTAGTTTTAATTTTCTATTACTATCTTACATTTAACTACCTCAGGTTTATGTAATGTTTTCAGAAATAGTTGCTAGATGTAAAGTATCTGGTTGATAGTCACTTCAATCAATTATTTCTAATTTCGGACAAAATTTAAGGAAAAATAAAACATAATATGTATTAAATCAGATTCAGTAAATTCAAAAAGGAAACAATAAAGTGGAGGAAACAGAAAAGCACAATTAGAATAATATGTTAAACCTTAAACTAAGGCTATAAGTAATTAAACAGCTGTACTTAAATAAATTTTAAAACTGTATTTCCAGGTGTGTGTGTGTATTCTTGGGTGTGGTTTGCAACACTGGACAGATTGGGATAGATGTTAAAATATACTAGCAATAAATTTTTTAGCAACCGTAGATTATATGTGAAAATGTTTTTCACATTAAAAATATTATTACAGGATCTCTTCTGAAACTGTATTCTCTTAAGTGTTTTGTTTTCCAATATAAAAACCCTTCTATATAAAGTAAATTGCAATAATAAAAAATATTTGCTCTCTTTTCTTATATGTGCCCTTTCCGGAATAACTTTGCAGTTCCTCCCATTAAGAAATGGTAGCGCTCCTCTCCTTAAATTTTCTGTATTCTTTGGATAGTCTTTGCTTAATGCAATGTAGCAGAAATGCTTGTGTCCCGTTCTACACCTTATACTCATCTGCTCTATCACTTTGTATTTTAGGTTCCCATGCAAATAACCCTGTGCATGAGAAATTTATAGGCCAGAATCAGTTCATCTAGACACATTAGGCAGGTGATTCAAGAACAGTAAAGTCAACCAACAGTTGACATTCATGTGGCAACAAATAAATTAAAAAAAACATTATGACCATGAAAAACCTATTAAGAAAGGCGAGCCATAGAATCACATGCTAATTTATATTATTAGCCTCTATATTTTAGGATGTGAATTTATGCAGCAACGACTAACTTCCAGCTTATATAAAAATCCACATTGATATGTTAAGTACTAAAATTTGCTATAAATCATATTTTGATCAATAAACTTTCAATTGCACTTTAAGACAGATGCATAAAAAGACAAGAACAACAAGAAAGTTCACAAATTATTATCAAAGTTTCCTTGTATTTTTGGTAGTAACTCTACTTTTACACAAAGTTTATATTTATGGAAAATAGATTTACATTATATATTTAAATTTTGAATTATTCCATTGATTTAGAAGTAAATAAACACTCATTTATTGTGTACAAATAAGGGACAATATATTTCATATGAATATCTAAGAATTTATAATTGTTTCGTATATTTATTATATAATATTTCATGAGTTATATAATTTGTCTTTTCATAGTTATAAATATAGGCATTGTACAAATCAATAAAGCTGCATTAAAAACTTCATTAAAAACAACTCTTAAAATTTATATACTTGTTGCACAGTTATTAAATATTTAACATAAAGTATTTGCCTTAAAACTACAGTAACATGTAAACAAAATATAACTAGGTATTAGCTATTACTTCAGCAATATACAAACTTGGAAAAACTAGATCTGACATAATAAACTTCTGCAACATAATGCAACTCTTGTTCTGAAAAGTTAGAAATTTCCCCAGAACTTGTTTTACCTATATGGTCCTTAAGTAGGACTCACATTTTTCAAGTTTCCTATGTCATAAAAAATATATTTTCATCTTTACTGAGATATTATTATTATAGAATATAAACACATAACCACTAGACTGTTGGCCTGCTTGTGTATGTATACAGAGCTTCTCTGGACAGTTTTTAAAATAATTTGATATATGATACCACACATTCTCTTTAAAATTGCTTACAAGCACTGAACTTCATACAGTTCTCATAAAAATAATTTAATTTAGTATATGTTCATAAATCATCTCTGACGTAGAGCATGTAAAAATTTAATGAACTCAAATAATATGGCTAGATGTTTATTTGTATTTCAACTTATAAAATTCGTATTGAAGCTTCTATTTGAGTAGAAAGATTTTATGGTGTATATTGTTTATCTTTCAAAAAATTTCCTGATTTGTAACGTGAATTTCAGTTTGTGATATATTTATTGACACAATATAGTATTTGATTAACATAAAGATGGAAATCATAATACAGGATTTTTCCTTCATTATAAAGCATGTTTTTGAACATCTTAAAAATTTTTAAACCCTGGTTTAACTTTTTGTTGAAAATTGCTGCACATTACTATTATTTGCCAAAAAATCACTATATAATGAGAATGGTAGTGGAGAGGCAGAAATAGAGAAATAATGAAAAAAATAAATTTTATTGAAAATATCTATAATTTATACCATGAACATCATTGAAAGAGTTTGTATTTTATTATTTAGTACACTGACTGCTGTATCCTTTTTTTGTTACTGATGTTTTTGACAATAATGTTTGCTATACTATGGGAAAGTATATTTAAAATGTATGTAATTCATGGCATATTCAACAATACACACTAATTAAGATGCTGATATTCTTTTTGTTTGTTTGTTTCAGATTCAAACTCAGAACCTTGCACTTACCAGGCTGGCACAGTGCCACTGAACTATATCTTTGGCAGGATGCTGATATTTTTGATTGAAATAATTAAATAAAATTAATTAGTTATAATTAAATACAAAAGAATTACAAGTTGCAATTTTAAAAAACAATGGATGGTTCATCAAACTTCTTTTCTCATCCCATGTTATCTTACAACTAATTATTTTGGTGCTGTGGATGGAACTTCAGGACTTTACATGTGCCAAGGATACAATCTAACTATGAATTTGAAAAAATCCACAAGCAAATATATAATTTCAATTGCAAAATGTAGTAATGATGTATTATTGAAGCATTACCTAGTCATACATTAGACAAAATTCTAACCAAGAATTATATTCAAATTGATGCTTGAAAGGCACATTCAAAATTGAATTGTTAAAAGGTATAATTTCACAGAGTAAATTAAAGTAATTTGGTGGAATAATACAATAAACTAAGATTTTGTGTTGATATTCAGGAAATTGATGCAAATGTTTTTTTCTGGAGAAAAATACATCTGTCCTTCATTGATTAAAATAAACTTAAAATACATTCTGAAGTAACTACATGAACACTTGCATATTTAATATGTAATATTATGTTTAAGTATGTATACTATGATTTTTTTATATTTAGGAATACAGTTAAACATATTTACCTATGATTAAATTAGTAAGAAATGTGTGAATTTTAGAAAACCAAACATCACCTGTCTACATCTATTATGTACAAACAAATCATCATGAAAAAGTTTGTCACAAGCGTTATTAACAACAAAGAAATAAAGACAATCAATATGGTTCATTAAACTTTTGCACAATGATAAAATAAATTAGGAACTTGCATAAAAATAGTTTCAAGTAGGTTTGCTTATTACAATATTCAAATAAACAATCAATTTAGTCAAATAATAGTACAAATAAATTATATTATTTTTTATTATGCCACTGGCCAATTTTGTAAACAATGTAGGAGAATGAATTTGAGTGATTTGAGCATCTTAGTGTCTTGATATTTATAGTTAATATTTGAACGATGTATATGTCAACTGGCTCTAAAATCATGAATTGTTCTCTGCTTTTGAGATTCACTGTTATGCTGTGTCCAGTGACTGTCCCAATTACTTTTAATTTAAATTTTCAGTTTAAACATTGCTAATGTTTGACCATAATACATTATAATACACTTGTTTAGTGTGACTGTTCTTTATCATTTTTATCCTACTAATTCCATTAACTTCTCTCCCTACACTGGTCACTACTCTCTCCTGATCCCTTCCTCATCTCCACCAAATCTGTCTTGTGACTTCTACCATCTTTCCTTGGTTTAACTCTTATTGATGTTTCAGATTGTTCATGTAAAACAAGACAAGTAACGTTTAATTTTCTGTGTCTAATTTGTGTAACTTGACATTGGGGTCTCAACGTTAAATTTCACCCATTTTCCTGTAAATAACATAATTTCATTCAGTGAATATGTGATTTCATTCTTTATATGGCTCTATTTGACTGTTCATGGACATCTAAGCTGTTTCCACAGCTTTGCTGTCCTGAGTGACACTGCTATCAACATGGGTATGCACGCTTCACTGTAGTACTATGTTTTTAATTCTTTGTGAAATACACCCTAAAGAGGTATAGCTGAGTCAAATTCATTTCTATGCCTACCTTTTTGAGGGATTGCCATACTGATTTCTGTAGTAGTTATGATGGTTTATATTCCGAACAATGTAGAGGCATTCCTTTCCCCTTACATCCTGGTCAA
This sequence comes from Dasyprocta punctata, assembly GCA_004363535.1. NCBI lineage: Eukaryota > Metazoa > Chordata > Mammalia > Rodentia > Dasyproctidae > Dasyprocta > Dasyprocta punctata. The sequence continues at coordinate 28,485 of RJWM01010217.1, forward strand.
CATTGCAGATGTGTGTGTATGTGCATGTGTATGTGTGTTCCTGATGGCAGCCATTCTGACTGGGAAAGTCTCATTTATCATATAAAAAGTAGTAGTAAAAAAGATGCCAGACAGCATTGAGGAAAAGGGGTGATGTTGCTGTTTTTAAGATTATATTTTAATGGGATGTGCAAAAATTACATATTACAAAATCTAATATATGGATAACAATAATTTTGTCATAAAGACACAGAAATATGAGTCTGCCAGACCAATGTTTATTCTTTTGAATATTTCTATTGATGAGCTATCAATTTTAATTTTATGAGTTTTATTATATTAAAGAATACTTAACAGGAAAAAATACAAAAATAAAGTATTGAAGTTTTCATCTTTACTGAGTGTTTATAAAAAAGTATCAAAATTTTCAACATCCACAGTATTTTTGGTGTACTAAGTCTAAAACAGAACAAAACAAATAAATTCTAATATGAATGATAATTAAAATACCAATAGCATTTTACAAAAAACAAAAATCGTTACTTCAATTTTCACACCCAGTGCAGTTTGCACACGTGACAACTGCACATTCTATACAAACATATCACTTACATTAATAACACATGTGTTTTGCTTTCCTGGCCTTTTTTTGTAGGACAAAGTTTACATCGCAAGATGTAAAGTTTACATCTGCTTTGTCAGGAAGTTCTTATTATATTATACAGTGTGTATTTAATAGGAAGATAAAATATCAATAAAGGATTAAATTCTTTTTTATTGAAAGACAACTGTATTTAATGGTGAGAAACAAAAACAAAACAAATTTTTTACGAGTGTCAAAATATGAAATAGTGATAAATCTCATCACAAAATTAAATTCTTTATATGCACTGTATATTTAGAATAGACATCAACATTTTTATATCTCCTGTGTACTTGCTTACAAAACCTAAAAAATAACATCAGAAATAAATTACTTTGAAAGTACCAATAGAATGCTGGCAGAAAAATAAGCTTTGTTTCAACTGCAACACCTAAAGCAGTCTTCACACAGGACAACTGCAAGTTCCATGCACAGGACAGCACCTGTGCTTAGCTGTCCTTTCCTATGTGGCAGTCCTGTTATCTCTCTTCACTTCCTGCTTTGTCAGAAGCTTCCTACTATATAGTGCAGCATGCACTTAGAAGGGACATAAGATATCAATAAAATAAAATATCAAATATGTAATGAGTGCTTAGAATAGACATCAACCTTTTTGCATCAGCTGTTTACTTGCTTACAAAATCTGAAGAATAACATCAAAAATAAAATGCTATGTGAACTATAATGCAAACACAAACAAAAATCAACTACTGAAATAAGCTTTGCTTCAACTGCCACACCCAAGGTATTCTTCACACGTGACAAATGCATGTTGCATACACATATATCACTTACACTGATAGCACGTATATTTTGTTTTCCTGTCTTTTCTTTTAGGCCACAGTTGACATCTTTTTTTTGTTTTTCCATTGTTGTGCTAGGTCTTTGTGGTAATACACCTGTCTGTTCACCTTTCAGCTCACCAGAGTGCTCCATGATTTTTTGTGCATTTCCCTGGGCAGAAACATTTTATTTCTCTTCTGCTGTAAATGATCTCTTATGAGCTCCAGTCCCAATCCTCTAAGAAACTTTCTCTGTGCTATTTTGCACTTGTTATTTTCTTTGTAAACTATCAAACTCTTTATGGCACACATGCTTAGCAATTAGCAAAATTTAATCATTGCCCAGTGTTTTGTTTTTCAAGTGACGTCATAGATGTTGGTTAACCCATCAACGGCATGTACTCTGCCTTTGATTTTATAGGGGAAATTTTCTATCTCAGGCTCCTGTGTTGTCAAAGTTTCCCTATCCATATTTCCATTATGGTGTAATGTTGACATCAGCAGTACCAAATATATTTTTCTTTGCCATATATGAGGCAAATGTTGTATCTTTCTGAAAACCAAAGACTGTATTATACAGTTCTCTGTTTTGAAATTGCAACATTTCATTTGGAATTGCTGTTTTGTTCCTTAATACAGTTCCTGTGTAGTCTGTTCACAACATCATTAGGTTTATTACTATATGAGTAAGGGCTGATGGAAATAGATGTCTAAATTGAAAGCACAATAACTACACATACAAAGGCATAAATTTTATGTCATGTTTTGACCTATCACTTTTCCATGTCTTTTCTATACCTGTGATCACCATGAGAAATTCCTGCTAAGTTCAGCATATCTATGAGTGCTTTCAACTCAGCTAGTGAGGTGTCATAATAAATACATTTTTAATTGTGGCTATTGGTACATACAGAACATTTTACTCGCATTTCAACTATTGTATATTTCACATCATCTTGTAGTATTTCATCTGTTAAAATATTCAACATTGAATGGCAGTGCTGGCATTCTGTCCATTATGTTTTAACTCTGCCAAAACCCTTGCTATATTTTCGAACCTATTTCTAACATTACAATGTTCCATTTGCTTGCATGACCATTTTGCAACATTTTGATTAGTCAAATACACACTCACATGTTCTTCGTCATATGAATCAGGGAGATCTGCATTTCTTATGTCTGTATCGGTTGATTATTGCTCCATTTCATTGTCCCAGGAATTTTGATTCACAAGGTCACTGTCAAAGTTATCATCATCATCATCATCATCACCATCATCATCATTATCGTTCTCCACTCACACCACTGTTCTAGTATGAAAGCATGTATTTTACCACAATGGGTCATATTCATAATTCATGAATGAGTGATGATGACTCAATTTCAACCTCCTCCAAAACTTTCAAATCTGTCTTTTTCATATGCTATTGTACCAACTTTGGCTACTCCTACCAGAAAAATCTAAAGCAAACTTTAAAAAAAATACATCCTGAAGTGGTGTGGGTCTACTGGACCCTCTGTGCTGTCTGAGTAGACATGTGTAAAACCAATTAGACATAGAATAATGTGGGCAAAATCCCATTTTGCCACTTTTTCATATGTGCACACAACTTGCCATTTGGCATACAAAGTGTATAAACACATAGATCAGTTTCTGTAGCTCTCAGGAAAAGGTACTGAGATGCATAGTTGGCTACTATTACAGTAAAGTACATATTTATAGTAAAAAAGTAAGGAATGGGCCACTGGATCCAATGTTATAATATGTATATGTTACAATACACTATATGAAGACAATGAATAAGATAACAGAAAGTGGCAAGGTAGTGCAATAGATATGGTATCCTCTCCAAGAACATAAATTTTGGTTCAGGAAATGAATAAAGAAAGTGAATTGTGAAGCTACCTCAGTAAAGACATTGGAGGCAGGATGTCTGTGTATGTAAAGCCTGGGGCAAGACCATAATCCAGGTTGCAAATATACAGTATATACTTTGAGATTTTGATATGGATTAAAACTAAAGTTTCAAAAAGTTCAAGAATTTTAACCTAAGAACATGAAAAGTGAAATTATCATTCTGAATATGTTCTATTTTATGAGTGATGAAAATCTGGTAGATAAATATCAAGCTTGGTTTATGTGAAGACAAGGATAAATTTTGAAGCTCTTACAGGACAGAATCGGGCAAAGAGTTAGATATATCAATTTTGAGTTCTAGGATTGTAGCGTAAAATGTCCCCCACAGCCAGTATACTTCAGTTTGTTAGTTAGTTCTAGTTATTGCCTTGTTACTTTTCTTTCTTAGAAACAGTTGGTCACTGTGATGAATGGCTGGCCACTATGATGCATATTGTAAGAATCAATCAAATCAAACCAAGTATTCTGTCATTGTACTTCCCCTGACATTTAGAGGAACAACTTAATCCTAGCCAGTGCCCATCTGATACTGAATAAATCTGCCTCTAAATTCTGGTTATCATTTTGGGGTTTCTGTTGCCATGGCATCTGGTGCACTGGCCAGGAAGACCAAACATGCTGACAATTTTGGTCCCCAGTTATGGCCCTCATGGGTGGAGTAGGGACCTCCTCTGGTCCCGACAGGAAGGCGTGCCCTCTTGACTACTGGAGTCCCCTTGGAGGTCTGCGGGAGGAGTCTTAGCTCCCGCTGAACAGCTCACATCAAACCTAAAATGGAGGAGGATACAGTCTGGTTCTTGTCATCAGGTAAGTTAAGACTCCCAGGGCACCCAGTTATTCTGTCCGTCCTGCTCAGCCCATGCAGAAGGAGAGTCTGATCAACCCCCAGTCAGCACCACTCTCAAGGGAAGTGGGTTAGAATGTTTAACCTCTGAGTGCCTGTTGAATGAATGTGTGAGTGAGTGGAACAGACAGCCTAAGCAATAGGCTGCTCTACCTGTACAGTGAGACTGGGAAGCTCTGGTCATAGTGGTTGACTGGGTGCTCACATGCAGCTCCATGGTGATCGACATGTGGCATAACAAAGACCTTGCACCCTCCTTAGCTAAACTGTGTCTAAGTACCCAAAATGGGAATGGTCAGGCAGGCATCTGCCTGGTCTCTTTCTGAGGGGCATCCTTGCTTTGTCTCCCTCTGAAGGACGGCACCCATGCCCTCATTCAAGGGTACACAACACCCATAGAGGGAGCCAGAAATGGGAGCTAATTAGTCAAAACCCACAGTCTCTGACTGTGGGCAAAAGAGTTTTTCTGAGATTACAGAGTTAAAAATAAAAACAAACCACTGAAAGAAAAAGAAAAAGAGGCAGAGGCTATTCTTCCTGAGAATTCTAGCTTGGTACCCTCATAGACCACTGCATCTGCAGCCAACAGTTCCAACTCCTATTCCCAACTTGTCTATTTCAAGTCAATTGAACCAATTACAGTTCAATGAGGCATTTCCTGCATTCGGTCACAGAGACACCCCACGCAGAGATGCACCTATCCTGGTCAGATGGCATCATCTGACACCTACCTGAGATGACTGTCAGTATTTCCTTTTGAGTTCCACATTTTGACTGGGGAAAAATTGGACTGTCAGCTCTGACAAATGAGGTGCCATGACCTTTCCTAAAGGTCACCCTGCTTAAAAGCATAAAATCAGTCAAATGTTTCTCAAAGATATCAAAGAGGGGAGACAAAAAAGGCAATCAACATGTGAAGAGTCCCCACTGTTACCAAAAAGCCTGCCATCACAGATTTCCATCACAGACTCTTGCCTCTCAACCCTTCTGCAAGGCACAAACTCACAGTGTGGGAGGACTTCTCATCAAACATGAACTCCTGTCACCAAGCCAGGCAGCCTCCCCCTCATATAACACAGCACATTCCTGAATAAAATGATGCCTGCATCATCCTGAGACACATAACTGCACTCCTGAAATTTTAAAATCTCTTCTTCCAGAGGTATGGGCCACTGCCATACCTCTAGACCTGGCTATCAACCATGCTACTTCACTGTGACCCCTATTGTTGTCAGAAAGCAGTTTGAGATCCTGATGGATTGTTAATCTCTTTGAAACATTTCCCTCCTCCTGGCCCAGAACAAGATCTCCATGCCATCAGTAATGCAGTCATCACCTTGCACTCTGCAGTTCTCAACTCATACACCATGTTTTGGACTGTTACCAGCAGATGCTCCCTAGTTTACATGGCTAGATTTAAAAGATGGCTTTCTCTGCTTTTAAATTGCTCCCATAAGTCCTTTCAACTGAGACAAGGGCCTGAGGCAAGATGCAGCTTATTTGGACTCAATTGCCGCAAAGGTTTAAGAGCTCTCCCACAATTTCCAGGAAGCTCTGGCAACAGATTTGCTTCATGCTGTAATAGCCGCTGTCCTTCTAATTAAAAAAAAAACCTGACTGACAAGTTCACCTCAGGCCAAGACCTAATTGAACAGGTTCCACATGCTGTTCTGGACCTCCTGAATAACTGGGGACCTGCCCATCAAACTGGGCCCACCAGACCATGACTGCCTAGCATTGACTGATAAAACATTCTCAAGCTGACCAGACTTAAAAATAAACATCCTGACAGATGATGAGTATACCATGTTCATGGAGAAAAGTAGTTCTGCTAGGAATGAAGTCCAACAGGCTAGATATGGTGTGGTCACCTTAGACAAAGTTATTTTTTCCAAAGCTCTTCTACTGCTGTTTCCTGCTGCTGTTTGAAAACCTGCCTCCAATGACACCAAATCTGAGCTCCTAACCCCACTCTAGGGATTCAAGTTGACTGAAACATCAACCCCAGCCTCCAGACCTGCCCCCAATGTATGTTCTGCAAACTCAAGCCACTGTGATGGCATCTATACCCTTGTAGCCAGCTCATGCTTCAGTGTCTCTATCCTGGCCACAATCTCCCACTCTATACCCACACTGAAAAGACAACAGAAGTTTATAGGGCCCTGGTGTGCAGGTCAAAAATCTCTGAAAAAGCTAAAAAAGCAAAACATAACCTTACAGAAATAGCTTGTAACTAACTCCATAAAAATTTAGCTAAAAGACCAGCTATATCTGTAGACACCTCTTTCACATACATGTAGCCCAAGTGCATAATAACTAGCTCCATGTTTCCAAAATCTAGCCCAAGATCCACCATTCCAGAGTCCTGCTAAATTTCTGGAGAGTTTACCTGGACCAGGCTACTCCTCTAAAGCTCACTCTAAAGAGACAACACACTCAAAGCCCTGCCCTGGTCATTATGGATGCTGACTTGTCCACTCATGGCTGAAGCCTGAGGATGCCATTCACAGGATTGCTCCTTTTCAGGTTGCTTACCTCAGTCCTTGCTTCTATTTCAGGTTATATTTTTGCCTTAGCCATATGGCCCCAAGAGAATAAAAAACAGCAAGTAAAATTTTCCAATCATGGGGCCCTGGGCTAGGACCCATCCTAGGACCACTGACAGCCCTGTTATTGCTTGTAGTTGGTCCTTGTCTCAAAAGATCACATGTGACATACTCAGCAAAGATTTGATGGGAAAACTGAAGGAAGTGGAAAATGTAGTAGAAAATGTCCCCCTCCAGCAGTGTACTTCAGTTTGTTAGTTGTCTGGGTAACAGTTCTGGTTACAGTTCCTGTTACTTTTCTTTGTTAGAAGTGGTTGGTTGCTGTGATGCATAGCTTGCCACCATAATACATATTGTAAGACCCAGTCAAGGAAAACCAAGTACTCTGCCTTTGTACTTCCCTTTGCTGATCCCATAAAACCTCCATCCCTGATCCTTTATGTCCTGATACTTTGAAGTACAATTGATTCCTAGTCAGTGCCTGTGTGACACTGAATAAATCTGCCTCCAAATACTGAATATTGTTTCATTGTTTCTGTTGCTTCATAGCTTGGAGAAGTCCAGAGAAAATATAAGAATTTTGGAGACATAATAGCTCAAATGTTTTAGCAGATGTATTGGGTTTATATTTTTAAAAATTCCAGCACATTTAAAGTGTTCAGTTTGGTATGTTTTCAGACAAATGTAGATTCATCAAAACATTCCCGTTAAGATAATGGCCTTAACAGTTGCTCCCAATAGACATGCAATGGCACAATGTAGTTCTTCCCCTTCACACTGTTTTCTGTATATTTTGGTTCTCCTCAAGTAAGTACTATTCTGCTTTCTAGCACTAAAAATAAGGATGCATTTTATAGAATTTTATATGGATATAATTATAGAATACATATTCCTGTTGTCTAGTTACTTCCAAACAGCATAATTATTGTTGAGATTTTTCCCTGCAGGACTATGCTTTAATAATAAATTTTTGATTAAAAAGTAACATTCCACTGTCTGTATATATTACCATTTGTTTATTTATTAGGTGATGGATATGCAAATGTTTCCATAATTTAGTTATTACAAAAGTCTATAAAAGTCACTCATAGTAAACTATATAGATAGATGCTCACGTTTCTCATGGTTAAGATATCTGTATTGAGTAGAACAAAAGAATAAGTAGATGTATACATTTTATAAATTTGTTTCTCAAACTAAGAATAATGTTTTTCAGTATCAGTAGCTGTAAATTATTTTACATAGTCTACATACTCACTTCTAGTTGTTCTTTTAAAACTGTAAAAGTTTACACATTTGGGCCAGGCATGGTGTCATGTGCCTCTAATCCCAGCACCTAGGAAGTTGAGGCAGGAGGATCACCTTGATCTAGAGAACACCCTGGGCTACATAGCAATTTCAAAGCCTGATTCAACTACATACTGTGACAAAACCAAAAATTTAATACAATAAGGCAAAATAAAATTTTACACAGTCTAAGAATACACAACTAGTTCCAATTCCTCATGGGTTAGTGACATGGAGTAAAATTTTGTTTTATTTCATGCATCATTTATGAGGAAGACTTCGTTCACATATCTGAGCATTTTTTAACTGTGCTATCCATTTTCATATTGTTATTTTGGGGGTGATGCTTTTATATAAAGAATATAGACTATAGAAAATGCCTTTATCAGGACTCTGAGTACCCAGCCAGTGTTCATGCACTGAGTCTCATGTGCTGAAGGCCTGCACAGTGAAATCTACCTAGCAGCAACAGCTTAAGAAGTGAAGTGCTGGCACCTCACTTAGAACCTGGTAGGGCCCTGCCCAGCAACCCCAAACATCTGGGGAACTTTGGGAAGTGGCTCAGGTCCTGGCTGGGCCCCACCCAGTGACTCTGAGTGGCAGAGGAACCTCCTGTGCTGAGTGTCATGAGCTCAAGACCTGCACAGTGAACTCTAGTTGGCTGTGCTAACTCAGCATCTCAATTAGAACTTGGTGGGCTCCGCCCAGTGACCCCAAACAGCCAGGGAGCTTTGGTGTGCTGTGTGTTATGCACTGAAGGCCTGCACACTGTACTCCATCTAGCTGTTCAGCCTTGGTACACCAGTCAGAACCTGGTAGAGTCCCGCCCAGCAAACTCAAACAGCTGGAGAGCTTTGGAGTGCCACATGGGGTATGTTGAAGGTCTGCCCAGCATACTCCCCCTATTTGAGGGGCCTTTGAGGCCACTAGGGATCTGGGGAATACAGGAAAATGACCAAATGAAAGAGCAAAATGCAGTCTCAAACCTCCAGCCCAGCCCAACCAAGCTTAGGAGACATAAACATAGAAGAAAATGTAAGACATATACCTGAAACTTCTTAAATGATAGCAACTGAAATAAAGAAACAGCTGCAGGAAGCTGTAAAGGAACTCAGATCAGAAGTAATCTCCCAGGTAAAAGAAGAAATGATAAATGTAATAAAAGAAATGGTGAACATATCTAAAGAAGACATAGTTAAAAAAATGAGGAGCACTGCAAAAAGATGGACACCTTGAATGAACAATTTAAGAAAGAAATAGTAGAAATGAAACAGATTCAAAGAGATATCCAAGAAATCAAAAATTCCATCAAAAACTGACAAAACTGCCTCAATGAACGTGAATATAGACTTTCAGACCTTGAAGACAAGATGGTAGTGAGTGAACAGGAAAGGAGAGCTCTTTTAAAAACAATGAGGGATCAGGATAGAATAATTCTGCAGTTGCAAGATGATGCAAAGAAAAAAATATATGATTGATAAGTATAAATGAAAAAGAAGGTGTCAACACAAGTGATATCAAAAGACTATTTACAGAAGTAATAGCTGAAAATTTCCCAAACATGGGAAAGGAGACTGACATACTGATAAGTGAAGTATGTAGAATTTCAATTACCCATAATCAAAATAAATCTATACCCAGACATATAATAATCAACATCTCAGAATTTCAACATAAGAACAGAATATTAAAAGCTGTTAGAGAGAAGAGACAGATCACCTATAATGGAAAGCTCATCAGAATCATAGCAGACTTCTCCACAAAAACAATGAAGTCAAAAAGAGCATGGAGTGAAGTATTTCAAATCCTAAAGGAAAATGACTTCCATACCCTGCAAGACTGTCCTTCAAAATTGATAGAGAAATAAAATACTTCCATGACAAAGAACAGCTGAAGAACTTCATGACCACAAAATCAAACCTGCAAAGAATACTGAAAGATATCCTAGATAGATATAAAAATAACTACTACTCCAAGAACATGAACAGCAAAAAAACACTAAGCAGGACAACAATTAAACAGAGGGAAAAGGTAAAGAACCAACAGCAGAAAGATAGCATGACAAAAATAAGCCGATATATACCAGTCATAACCATGAATGTAAACAGTCTCAATGCACCAATTAAAAGAAACAGACTGGCAGAATGGATCAAAAAGCAACAACCAAACATATGTTGTATACAAGAAACCCATCTAATCCAAAAAGGAAATTCATAGACTAAGAATAAAAGGATGGAAGACAATACTTCATACACCAGGAACCCCCAAAAAAGCAGGGGTAGCTATTCTGTTTGCAGGCAATGTGAACTTCAAACCAAGAATGATCAAAAGAGATAAAGAAGTTCACTACCTATTAGTTAGGGGAAAACTTCAACAGGAAGAGTTAACAATTTTAAATATGTGTGCACCAAATATGGGAGCACCCAGCTATATTAAAAAAAATAATAAAAATGAAAAATCAAATAAACAATAACACAATTATAACAGGGACCTTAACACTTCATTGACACAAAGAGACAGATCAACTAGACAGAAAATTAGCAAAGAAATAACAGGACTGAGTCAAACTTGTGATCAAATGGACTTAGTAGATGTGTACAGTGTTCCACTCAACACCATTAGAATAAACATTCTTCTCAGCTTCACATGGGACATTTAATAAAATAGAACATATATTAGCCCATAAAACATGCTTAAATAAATGCAAAAGAATTGAAACTGTCCCATGCATATTATCTGATCCTAGTACCATGAAACTAGAAATTAATGACAAAAAACTGCAAAAACTCCATAAACGCATGGAAGTTAGATAATACACTCCTGAACAATAAATGGGTCACAGAGAAAATTAAAGAAGAAATTAAACAATATCTGCAAGCAAACAAAAATATAAATACAACTTAATGGAACCTGTGGGAAGCAATAATACGTTTTGTTTTGTTTTATTCCCTTTAAAATAAAAGAAAGTGCTAGCATATGATCTATTTTAGAGAATGACCCATGTGCAATGAGAAGAATGTGTATTCTGATGTTGTGGGGTAGAACACTCAGTACACATCTACTAGGTCCATTTGTTCACAAGTTTGGTTCAGCTCTGTTATTTCTTTGCTGACTTTTTTATTGATCTGTCTCTTTGTGAAAAAAATAATAAAATAAAGTAAAATAAATGCCTTTTTCAGATATATAAATTACTAATATTTCCCCCAGAATTTCAATGATCTTTTCATTCACTTACGAGTATCTTTTGAAGTGAAAATTTTTCCTCTATTTGCAGATTGCTTATTATGAATGAGTCTTTTGTATATTTACGTAGGTGTTGCACATAAAGGATTTTAAGGATCTTAGAGCTGTGGACATCACAAAGATGGTCTCATATGTTCACTAACATAATTTTCTCTATTGTATCATTTACATTTAGGTTTATACCATTTAACTCCAATAGTTACATTTATGTATAACTGACAGACATAAACAGATATTTAAAATGTAAAATTGATATTCTGATGTACATATACACCCATAAAACCATAACCATAATCTAGAGTTAATGTTTCTTACTTTACAATTTTCAGATTCCCTTTACAATAGCTAACACTTTTCCACCTCTGCTTTTACCAACCCAGGCAATTACTGATCAACTTTCAGTCTTCTGTCCCATAGGCTAATTTGTGGATATTGGTGTTTTTCAAAAATGTATAGAATTTTATTCCCTTTCTTTGCTTTCTTTTATAAATGAAGACGTATGTCACAACACAGTATGACTTTTTTCCTACCAGATTTTGAGATTCATTCATTTTTTTGCATGTGTCAATATTTAAGTACATTGTGTTACTCAGTAATATTTCATTGTATACAAATACAATGTTTTGGGGGGGTTGCTTTTTTTTTTTTTAGCAAATCATCAATTCATGGACTCAAATTTGTTTCTAAAATATTTTTTGTTTTGTTTTGTGTTTTTGTGGTACTGGGGACCTAGGGCCCTGCTGCATACTGATCGGATGCTTTACTATCAAGCAATAGTCTCAATTCTTGTTCCTGATTTCTCACAAAATACAACTACAGTTGCTATAAATGGTCATATTTATATCTCTTGGTGAACCTTTTCTTAATCCTAAAGAAATACTTAAAGTTAGAATATCTACATCACATGAGAAGTGAATATTTAACTTTTAAAGAAATTTCAGAACTAAGTTTTCAAGATTAATGTTCCATTTCACATTTTCATCAGCAGTATGTGGGAGTAGGAGTTATTCAACACTGTATTTTAAATTACAAGCTACTGTTTTAAGACAGGGTCTTCCTATGACACTCTGGTTAACCTGAAAATCCTGGGTCCCAGTGATATTCTGATCACAAGCTCTCATGCTACAGGTGTGGGAAATAGAACCTAATAATTTTCAGTCTTTTTAATTTTAATCATCTTAATATATGTTTAATGTTCTTTTTTCATTGTTTTAAAATGCAAATGTCTAGTGATGAAGCTGAGCATTTTCATGTCTTTATTATGAAAAAATAAAACAAAATTTCATAACAAATGATAAGACAGGAGAAGCAATACTTATCTTCAAATTAGTAACTCAGTATAAGATATAGAGAATAAGATATAGATCAAAAAGATTCTTATAAAGAAGAAACAAACAGATAACATGAAACTTTCTTATCAACACAAGGTTACAGATTGAATGGTTTCTCTTATATGAAAAATCTAGATACACAGAGACATATGTATATATATTATGCATATATGTGAGAGATAAAGAAAAAGTACTCAGTTCAAATATTTCCCCAAATTACAGATTCTGTTGTTTCAAAATACTTTAATTCATATGCTAAATTTGTTTAAATTATACTAATAGTTTATCTTAATTGAATTTTTTCCTATAAATTTTCTTTGAGTGAAATGTGTGGTCAAATCATTTCAACAATTCTACCAGGTTTTTTTTTTAATTGACATTTAGAAGCACTTTATAAATTTTAGTTACAAATGAGTTTTCTGAAACCAACACTTTTGAAAATATTTTTCCACTGGCATTTGCTGTATTTTTATTCCCTCAATAGTGACTTTTAAAGAACAGTCACCTAGGTTGGGGATTTAGCTCAGTGGCATAAGTGCCTGCCCAGCAAGCACAAGCTCATGAGTTCAATCTCCAGTACCAAACAAACAGATAGCCACTTTTGTTTTTGGTAAAGTCATAGTTACCATTGTTTTCTTCTTTATGATTGAGGCTTGTGTTGCTGTGTGTCATTTCTAAGAAAACTTGCTTGATCCAAAGTCACAAATAGTCATGCCTAAATTCTCTTTTAAAGTTGTCATGTCTGTTTTCATGATGTGAAAAATAAGGGTATTTTTTGCCCACAGTACTGGTGCTCAAACCCAGGGACGTTCTATCACTGACAAATATTCCCAGTAATTGTTATTTATTGTTTTAAAACAGATTTCCCTAGGTTAGTCAAGGTGGCATCAAAGTTGAGATCCTCCTACATCAGCCTCCTGAAGAACTGGGATTAAAAGCATATGTAATGTACAAATTGATAGGTAAGTTTTTAAAATCGACATTCAAATACCAGGGTTAAACTTCTTAAAAAGATTAGACTTTTTCTATTGAATCATGTATGTATTTTGTTAAAAATCACTTGTTCATATATGTTTGGATCTATTTCTGAAACTGTGATTTTATCATATCAGTGTATCTATTTTGAGTATGGAAATGAGACGATAGTAACTCACAATGAATAAATCTGCCAGGCACTGTGTCAACCAAATTATCAAGATTGACATTGTCACTGATGTGTTATTATGATGTCAAAACCCCTGACATTTAATAGTAAGGATACCTCACCCCTATACTACTCTTTTCAAAAGCTAAACCCCAGTTTAATAACATTATTACATTATTACTGTATTCTCATTATTACACACACATGAAATTGAGGACTGAGGAGAATTCTACAGCCTACAGCTTTTTAAAACTGTATCATGACAATACAAATAAAGATTTAAAAACAGTAATTGTAACTAAACTTGAAAAAAGAAATTATGCAAAAAGAACAAATGTTAATAACTCACAGACCATCACAGAATTAAAAGTTTAGGAAACAGTAATGTCTGAGAATGAACCAGAATGCCCCCATCTAACAGCACACCGGCAGATATAGTGGGAAGAAAACAAAGATGCTCTAAGAAGGAAGCTAGGATTAGCAATGTAAGACTCACAACATTTCACACAATGTTTCTCTTGCAGCTTTATTTTATGTGAATTGATTTTTCTTTTTATAGTCTCTTAATCTAAGTTATATGAAGCTTACATTTATTTTCAGGGCGGATATACCAATTAAAATTCACTCTTTTTGGTGTCAGGAGTGGAATCTGGACAAATTCATTCTTAGTGGTATAGCTACTGATACAAAATTGAGGTTTTCCTGGATAGAAGATCTGAATTTTTCAGAGGAATGATAAGAAAAATGAATGTACACTTTGGTGAGCTTATTTAAGCACATCTACTCTACTCTTGCTCTCTTCCCTGGGAGGCTCATATTAACATACTGATAAACAAGACTATTGTCACATCTGTACAAATTTAACTGGGAAATAAGAGGATAACTTATTGGCAATGGATAAATAATCTACAGAAGCTACTTACTGGGCAACCTCAGCATTTTTTTTTTTTTTAGTTTTTATTACATATTCAATTGTTTTATTCCCAAGTTTGTGTGTAAAATTCTAACACCTGGAAACTCAGAGTACATCTGTATTTGGAGATAGGATCTTTAAGATGATAATTGAGGTAAAATGAAGTCATGAAGGCAGGCCTTAGTTCAATATGACTGCTGGCCTCATAAAAGAGGAGAAAGACGCAGACACACACACACACAAATAAAACACTATGTGAATGTAGAAGACAGTTTTCCACAAAGGAGACAAGAAGCTTCAACATTAGAAACAACTGTGTAGACATCTTGATTTTCGACTTCTAGCTTTCAGTCTCTTGAAAAAAAAAGGCCACAAGGTTTTAACCATTCACTAGGTGGTTATTTGTTACAAAAGTCCAAATAAACTTATATACTTCCATATTTTTCTTGCAGGCATAGTGTTCTCTGACTTTGTAGCACTGATCACTGACATCCTTCACCATTTTTTTTTTGTTTGCTTCTGTTATTCTGAATTACTTAACCTTTTAGGGAGTCAAACAGGACCTGATGCAAGGTAAGCAACTGATCTATCTCTGAAATATACCTGCAGTCCTTTTAAACTACTGTTAGTGATTTATTCTTAGCATGATAATTGTTTTCTGTCAGGATGTTTTCATTTATATTATTCTGATACAAAATGAACAATGTGACAATCTTTTATCTAGAAAACTTAAATAAAACATGTCAGTTTTCTAAATTATATTATAAACTGTTAAAATTAATATTTTTAATAAGAGTGGAGTTTGATGGCAAGTATTCCACTACTGATCATCTTCATACAGTTTATAATCTTTGAGAAATCCATATCTATATTAATTATTTTATATTCATAAATGTATACATAGGCATAATATGTAATATAGATGTATTATTCATTTATATATTCAAAATATACATAATAAGTACATTTAAAATACAATGTACAAAATACATTTAGAGCATCACATATATACATTTAAGTATATTATACACAATACAGATGTATTTATATTCATAAAATATTTATATATATACACTTCATGTCTCTTGAAAGATTGAGATAAACTTTCTCTCCTAAATGCATCACTTTTGTTTGCAGTTTCATTTGGAATCTTCATTTCATGACACAAAAGGTAGTCAATCCTACCTTTACATTATAGCTTTGATAAATTTGGTATTATTCATCTAAAATACATTATTTAAATTAATGAACCCTACTGTCTTTCAGGATTGATAAAATTCATTATCACAGGTTATAGAAAAAAATCTTCCAAGTATGTTTAAAAGTAAATTTAAAAGTGCACTGAAACTGGTATAACAACAAAATAACTTGAGGTTATCTATATTGTGTAGCCTGAAACTATTCTAAAATACTACTTATTAAAATGTGCATATTAAAGTATTATCAAAATATCTTTGAATTATTTGTATTTATTTTAAAGACTCACATTTAAAAAGCACAAGCCTTAAGTCAAAAATATTTTTTACTTAAAAGAAGAAAAGGAAAGCTAGTAATAATTTGGAACAAACCCCAAATGTTGAAATTCCATGTTTTAGTTTATTTTGTCAAAATATTCTTATTCATTTAAAATTTTATTCCTATATTCATGATTTTAGACAATTTCAAAGAAATTATTTTTTGTTCACTTGTTCCTGCTGAATATGATGGCTATATAACTTAAGACTTCTGTGAAATAAAATAACAGTGCAAATTTATATGCATTGTATACTTATCTTCCTGTGGTTCTAAATTTAAGAAAGAAAGCAAACTTTTTGGATCTTATATACATGTATATAAATGTTCCCTGGGCATTGTTGTTTTCATTTTTAGAGAAAGATAAAAATCGTTTCCAGTCTTTTATGAAGGCATTTTCTATTATTCTTGCATTTAGAATGATACAGAAAAATTTACCAAAAGAAAAATCTATGACCATCAGTCAGACTAAAATGGATACAGTGAATTTCATACAGAATAAAAATGAAAAACATTGTCCCATTGATTGTAGGACAAATCAGGAAGACATTTGCTGGAAGTTGGTATTTACTGACACAAAGACTGTCTTCTACACTTAGCCATCACTCAGAGAGGTTCTAGCCAGTAACAACTAGTCAGGAATCAGTGTGTGTAGATACGTGCAAATTACCAAAGACTAGTGTTGTATTTTTAAAAGTGTTCCTGAAGTTGTTAATGTTTAACAAAAATTTCTTTTAGTTAAATTAATTTTAACTTAATATGAAGATCTTAGTTAAACTAATATGTAGTAGTTAAATGTATTAGTTAAATTAATATGAAGATCTTAGTACAGTAAACCTAAATTTTATTTATTTGTTTATTTATTTTTGGTACCGGGGATCCAACACACAAACTCACATCTGTCAGGTAGGTGCTTAAGCCACTGAGCTAAATTGCTGACTCTATTTTTTGAGACAAGTCTCACTATGCAGTTCAGGCTGGCCTCAAACTCACTTGGTAGCCCAGGCTGGTCTCGAACTCAAACAATCCTCATGCCTCAGCCTCCCAAGTTCTAGGATTAAAGGCATGTGCCACCGTGCCCAGTTGAAGTCTAAATTTTAATCAAACACTATATTTTTAAAAAATAATGATATTGATACCTGCATTATTCTGGTGATTTTATTATTTAAGCTTTAGCTTTAGAATTGAAATATTAAAGGAAAATAAGAAAAAAATGAAGGAAAACAAGGACAAAAATCTTCAAAAGTTTCACTGTGTTGTCTTTGGGCAAAGAAATCACTAGTTGGATTTCTCCTAACTACACTTTCAATCCTCTTTGAGTTTTTAAATTTTAACTCTATTAAATTTCCATATAACTATGTATCATATAGCAGAAAAATACATATCTCAAAAATATTTTTATTAAACTGTAGGATTAAATTAGTTATTTATAAAATATACATAGAAAAGTGTCTGACACCTTTTAGGAAGTGAATAACTGTTTTCTATTTTTCAGTATTACTTTCGTATTGCTACCAAAAAAGTAATATGATAAATACAAGTTAATTACAGATAGATATTTGACTTTAGCAACTTAAGACAAACACACACATCACCTAGAACATATTCAAATTCTATAAATTATCACCATGCATCATGACCTAAAATTTGATTCTTCAGTGGTTTAAATCTTTAAAGCTTTGACTCATCAGTGAAATCATTACAGCATGCCCTAGAGAATTCACCTTGAGTGTCATGATAATTCCTGCTATTTCTTGTGAGTTCAATGGAAACCTTATTTGTCCTGTTAAGGAAGTCAGTATGTGTACAACAATGAAGTATTTCTCACTTGAATAATGTGTCTTGCAGTAATTTTTTTTTTTTTTGTCGGTACCAGAGATTGAACTCACAACCTAGCTTCTGCCAGGCAGGCACTTAAGGTGCTGAGCCAAACTCCCAGCCCTTGTCTTGCGAAAATCTTGATAAGCCAGGAAAAACAAGGCAGTTTAATTATTCCACTGAATTATCACCTGTAATAGTGAACTATCTGGGTCCTTTTCACATTTCTAGTTTTTCATTTTGTTGTTCTTTTTGTCACTATTTTTTTAATTCTATCTTCTGACTATAGGAGAGCAAATACCTTACATATTGCTAATTCATGTGTACTGGGCCTCAAACTAACCTGTAAATATATCATTATTAAATAAAAAATAACTTTTTAGTATTTCATTCTATAAATACTATTATTCTAGTGTATTGAAAAGTATAAGCCCAATGAATGAGATTAAGTTTTTTAAAAATTTTACTTATTGTAGAAATAGAAACACTGGAACCCGACCTGCTGGGCCTGAGCAGTACCAACCAGAGGACAACTAGTCTGCCTTCAAGTGGGCCTGCGTGATGGGTGTGGACTCCAGGAAGTGAAACATGCTCCCTGCCTACGCCAACCAGTGCTGGGGCTAAGAATCAAGGATAGAGCCCCACCCCCACCGCCCCACACCCCGTAAAGCAACCTGTTGGTTCAGAGGTCTGGCTAAATTGCTAGCAATTAAGGTACATAAAACTACTAAATGCTAGTATTGCTTTGTTCATTTTGCAGGCCTGGGTTGGCAGCCTGAGCATCTCTTTGGAAGGTGACAGTACCAATGTAGCAAAATGGGGGATTCTCTTCTGTCTTGTCCTCGAGGCCCAATAGTGTTCTCATTGTTTTGCTTTATTCTGATTAATTTTTTTTTTTTTGGTTTGATTTTACAGTACCTGTTGGAATGGTCAACTATTCTGAAAATAAGATATACTGTAGTAGCTATTGTTTTCATAGTATCTTTCTTTGAAGTTCTGTACCAGTTCTACTGCTTTGTTTTGATTGACTTTCTTCTGTTATGTTTTGTTGGATTTTGCTATCTTTAAAATAAAAAAAAAGAAATAGAAACACTTTGGAACATTCTGAGAGAAATGAGGACAATATTAATAAACTGGATCCACCCAGAACTGTTGTAGCCAAATGGAATGATTTTCATGGACCTCAACTTATTACATTACATATGTTAATACAGTGATGTATTTACATAAAATAATTGCCATTATGAAGTTTTTCATAAAAAGAGTTATGTTTCTCACAAGGTATTCAAAGAAGTTCCAGCTTCTCATAAGGCATTTCAAAATTCCAGAAATTTCAGGACTAAAAGTAAACGGAGGAAAAAAAAATAAAAAAATAAAACAAGTCCCAAATAATTGTCTTTTCAAGTGAAAAAAGTAATATGATAATTGCAAGCACAGTTAATCTGGCATGGTATGTCTGCCTTTCTGGAGAAGGGATTGTGTGATAAGACACTTGGTAAAGACTTCACTTCATCATCTACCAACTTCTTCAACAAAAGCATATCCTTGTCTTTATAGTAAGTCCACATCAGTGAGTCTTTGTTTTACACTATGCAGATAATTTATTACTTTTTGGGAGAGGGACTACAGAAGTCAGTGGGTGGTGTACTTATAGTGAAGCATTTTCTGCATCGTATTTCTGGGAGACTATGCCACCATGAAACTATCTTCAATGGGATTCAAATAATACACAGATACTGTCTGATTTTTGGCAATTGCTGAGCTTCCTATCTATAGAACTTTTCTTAAAACACTCTGTGCAAACAATCCTTCCAATTCTCTACAGTCTCTGAATGTTGAGTTACAATTTTAACCATTGTCATGAATCAAATAGTAGATCTTTACCTTAGAAGCAAAATAATTTCTGGAAAACAACATACACTTTTAAAAATTAAGATGCAATATATGTTGTCATTACTTATTAACATCTCTGATTTGTTGCTTTGGATCCTTCTAGAGAGGATTACAATGCCAGAACTATAACATTGGGTTAGTGACATATTGTAATTTTTAAGCTGTTTTGATAATTTGATAGTCTCCATCAAGTTGCCATAGGGAGATTCCCAAAGGCCATAAGTATGAATTAGACACAGGCTAGTAGTATAATAAATGTCAATATTCTGGAAGAGTAAGAGTGCTGCTCATGAAACTATTTGTGTCTTTAGGATTGCTTTAGGACTAATATCATATATGTGACTACCAGTTGATGAAGTCTTGACTATCAGATAACATTACTTACTTCAGCAAGTTTAGCACAAGCAACATAATCTCCTTTGGATTATTCATAGGTATCACTGCAACAGTTCCTGTAACTGCAATATGGACAATTCGAAACCCTACCTTGTTTGGTCTACAATTTATGAAAATGGCAACATTAATACATTAAATATGGTTTTTGTAGTTTCAAAGATTCCTGAAACATAAAGTCTCCTTGTTCTACTTTTAGAAATGATGATTTGTATGCTGGGTTATTCTGTATCAACAGAAATAACTGACACCTGATTTTTATGGAATTAATCATCTATTTAGTACCTAAAATACCTATTAACAACACCCATTATATCTGATACTCTGTATTCTTAATGTCATATAAGTAAGGTGGTATAAAAATGTATGCCATAATGCCCTGTGGCATATTATTCAATCAACATCCTTTTATTTAGTTTTGTCATGGAGCCAAGGGCTGATAAAGCCCAGCATAATAGAATGATCGCATGCTGTTACTTCTGCAATTTGCTACTAATGTTCTCTAAGTGTTGGACTAAGAGGGGGAAAAAACCCATTTTGGACAGCTTCATGATTCTTCAAAATTATAAGATCGTATTGATATACTCAAGGAAAGAAGACACATAAGGAAAAGTTTAAATATGGAATTAATAGGTCTCCTGCCTTAGCCTCCTGAGTGTTGGGACTGAAGGCATGCACTACCACACTCTGACATATAAACACACTTAAAGAACAGAAAAATAATGTTAGGAAGTATTAAAGACTCACAGGAGAAAAATACATATCACCTGACAAAGTAAGCTGGCTCAGAGCATTGGATCAGAGTGGTTCAGCTGATGGATTTTAAAATTAAATAAAAGCCATTTTCAAACAACACCTATAATATTAATATCAGAGTATTCTGGCTTTCTAGTACATAGTTACTCTGAAAAAATACGGCAGCAATTCCACTTGAGGGACTCTAGGAGTGAGATTTACTGAACATGATTGTGATGTTTTATGAAATGTGTATTTTCTATCTTGGGAATCTTGGATTCCAGTTGAAATCAAAAAGAGCATTTAACTGAAATATCTCCCTATAGAGAACAATCAATCTACAACTACTTGTTTAAAGACCCAAAAGTTCTTTATTCAGTGTATTTCTTAATGTCTTGGTGAGTAGATTGATCTCTGAGTCTTTTAGAGGGCATAGTTTGGCTTGAGCATAAATATCTGATAAATTTACTTGAAACTTTCACGTTTCAATATTCTTTTTTTCACTATAATATAATCAGGAAATTCTTGCATCTCAAATTTAGCATTTATAACACGCTGGTGAATCCAAATGTGTCAACTAATCAAGAAGAATAATTATAAACACTCCCATCTGCTTGACCTAACACATTGAGTGCAAAATATCTGGCAAATGCACTGATAAATTGAAGCCAAACTAAAATTATTTTCAACCCTAATTTTATACAGTTTTCATAAATCATTCACAGATATATTTCTCTTGATTTGTTTAAAATTCTAAACTTTGGAACTACTCATATCTAAGTCCCTACCTCTGGGTTTGACTTTGTAATTTACTCAAAAAGCATGCTCCAATTTGATTCAGTCTGGAGAAATGAAAGAAAGTAAGAATGGGGCTTGAGTGATATTGATTTCTTCTTATAAATTTATTTTTGTGGAAGAAATTAAAGGATTCTCACAAACATGAGGAATAAATGATTATTTGGCAATGAAAAATCATCATTATAAGAAAAAATTCATACCAATAAGCTTTATTTTCTTCAATATCTAAAACAGAGTATAGTACATAATACATTCAAAGAGTTTTAAACATACGGCTTTAAATCTTTAAATACTACACTATACTACCACCATATAACCACTATACTCCCACTTTTTCTCAGTTTCCAAATATTTTCATAAGAAATGAAGGATGTGAACAAGTGATAATGAAATTTGATGGAGGTTTTGAAATTTGAATTTTTAGTCAATTATCTTAGTTGTGCTTTTGAAAAATTTAAGACATATGTATGATAGTTATAGAAGTTACATAGAATGTACTATAACATAATAAAAACTTAGAATTGTGACATTTGTATGGTCTTATTTAAACAAAATATTTGAAAGAATAATTATCTCCTCATAATCCTCAAAATACTGATTCTTTTAATTTTCTACAATAAATTTGTTTTCCATTGTAGTCATCCATGAAATAAAAACAATAGTTCAACACCTATTCAATTTCACATATTACTTTAGTCTAAGTCAACATAGCAATGAAAAGAAGAGATAACATATCTAGTGCAGGGAGCTATCATTTTTAAAACAAAACAAGTCATAAAGAAACCAAATGAATGGATGGCATATTCAGTGATGCTATGTGCTATTAGAAGAAAGTACTATAAAAATCTAGAGAGAGCTCTGGCAAGGAGCATGAGTCAGACTTTATAAATATGAACTTTTCCTACAATGGACTTGTTTTTCCAAGTGATGAGAGTGGATTGTTGGATGAAATGTCCTCATTACACTGCAGGAGGGTGATTTCTTATTTCTAATTTAGTTTTCACTGTTCTTAGTATCACCAGTTCATGTTGCTTCTCCCAGATATGTCCAGATTCTTCTCTTCATCTATAATTATTCCATGTAGATTTCTTCTGTCACTTCATGTTTAATAGTGCACTGTCATATTCAAGCAGAAAAATAAAAGTATTATCAAGCACTAGGTAGTGTAGTGAAAGTCTAGTTTGTTAAAGAAAAAAGACTGAGTTGCACCATAAACAATGTTACCCAAAGTAGAGGCGTGGAAGCACTCCAATATCAAAACATGTTAAAATGTTTCTACCAAAACTCCACCAGTGGATAGGTAGCATATTGCAATACCAAAACTGTTATCTCTGCTGCCTCTAAAGTATTGCCCTTAACAACAGCCCTTGAAAAACTTGGGCTATTGGATCTAATTCCGTGACTTGTATATGTGTACCTTGTTTATTGATATAAAGACATACATTGACAAACTTGCTCACAAAAGCTGAAAATTAATGATTATCTTGTTCAGAAGTTGGTCAGGAGATGTAATCTAACCTGCATGTTTCAATCATAAACATGTAAGAAATTGGGAGCTTATGAAAGAATCTGTATTGAAAATTGAAGGCTAAAAAAGCAATTCCTAGGGATGCAGAAATTATAAGAAACCACCACAAATGATTGCAACTGCCTGATACAATAAAATGCATGAGCTACAAGCTTCTAAAAAACCATTCTATTAGATAGCTCCCAAAAGCTACATGTTTTCCACCTCAGCCAAAGTAGTAATATCTTCTGTTTCTATTTTGGTTTCCAAAATTTCGACTAGTTGATATTCTGTGGTAAAATCTCACCCAAAGGCTTGATTAACGTTAAGTTAGAGAATATTATTCTAAAGTTTCCAGACATTCAGATGAGGACTGAAGACAAAAGGAGGTGAGGCAAAAACAAGTAGAGCACACCCAGAACACTCACATCGTCTGTCTTTGACAGCACACAGGAACATAGAGACAGAATCCCACTGTGTGAAAATTATAAATTACAAATACAATTTTGGAATGATTTCCATTAAACAAGAGCATAAAACAGAACTCTAATAAGGTAATTTGTTGAAAAATTTATATTTTCTGTATCTTTCTTTTAAGAATCTTTTTAGTTTAGGTCTTGTATTCTGAGTAACTACTCTGAAGAAAATGCACAGTATAATAAATAGTGTAGTCTTATTATTTAATTAGGACATATTATTTTATTTTTTTCATAAATAAAGAGAAAGTATTAGATTCCGATCTTTAACAAATCAGAAAATAATTACTTTTGTCAAAAAATGGGTAAGATCTTGAATCTATTTCTGTGGGAATGTAGCAGATTAACTAATGGTCAACTTGTAACACCTAGCGGAACTGATCGAGTGTGGTGCTGGGTGTGGAAGGTTGTCCTGAGGATTGTTGCCAATAGCATAAAAAGAGAAGCAGAGGGGAAGATGATGTGCTGTTTATTTTCCCGGAGAAGATGGTCATGCTGTTTTTCCTGATAGGAACTCAGATGTTCTCATCATTGGAGGACCTTGGGTCCTCATAGTCACTGAGGATAGTTGTGGGTCTCTTTGTGGGAGCTCTGGTTCTTACTTTGAGCATCACTTCTTGGTGCTAGTGCAGATTCCTCAGTTGACTGATGCAGATCCTTCATCCTGCCAGTACAGAACTTCTAGCTTCTACCACTGACCTCTGGGCCTTCCCAGTGCAGTTCCTTGATGGAGACTTGAATGAAACATTGTTGTGGGCTCTAGGTCTTCAGCTGGACTTGTGCAGGACATTCCCATGGAATCCAGGCTCTCACTTAGATTCATTGGGCCTCTAGTGTGTGGACAGGTCTCCTGCCCTCTTTCGTATTTGACACTTTGGGCAAGTATTATAAATAATCCTATAAATTATGCATCCTATATTAAATCTTTTCCCTTGTAAACCCCAATCACACCAAAATAACATGGAATAACACCAAATTAAACATGGTCACTGCTACGGTTTATACATTGTGTCAACTTGAGAAGTCTAGCAGCTTAATTAAGTAACTCAGCAGCTTTACATCCTGGGGTGTAGAGCACAGTTACCTGGTCATTGTTACAATTTGAGGAGGTCAGAAGTTTAACTGAGATACTCAGGAGGGAGTCAGGGGTCTTACTTGGTAAACATCCTCATCCTGTGCAAAGGAAGGCAAGAGCGTTGGGGATGCTGCACCCACCCTGGGGGGTGGGGTCCTGTGTACTATATAAAGGAGGAGAAGAGGCTTGCTCTGGTCCCCCCTTTTACTCTGGCTGCTTTTGCTGGACTGTTGCCTTGAAGTGTTGTTCTTGTGCCATGCCACCCTTCCTTGGAGCCAGCTGATTGTGGACTGAAACCTCCAAAAACTATAAGCTAAATAAACCTTTCCTTCCCTAATTTTGGGTGTCAGTTGTTTTGTCTTAGCAATGAGTAAAAAGTAACCAAAACAGAATTTGGTACCAGGAGTGGGGTTGTTGCTGTGACTATACCTGACCATGTGGTTCAAGAGCCTTTGGAAATGGTTTGTGGGAAGAGTTTGGAAAGGTTCAGAGATGTCACCTGAGTGCATAGAGCTGGAACAGCTTAGGCTGTTCTGTAGGGGAGATTCTGGTCAGAGTTCAGGAAACCAGAAGGTTGAAAGAAAGCCTGCTGGTAAAGACCAGGCTTGGAAGGTTTCTGCTGGGAAAAAGGATTGCATTGGTTGTTGGACTCCACATAATGTGTGCTATGACTTCACAGAAAGTTTGTCTGCATTTTGCTTGTGTCCAGAGACTTTGCCTGAGACTAGGATTAAGGACACTGGATTAATTAATCTGGCAGAGGAAATCTCAAGGCAGCAGAATGTTGAAGTGGTGGCATGGCTATTGTTGGGGGCTTTTAGCCAGATTTATGTTGGAAATCAAAAGCAAAGAGCCCAGCAGGATAATTTAAAAAGTGAGTTTGGCCAGAAGGCTGTGGACTGTAAAGAGAGAACCGAGATCTCCATTTCTGAAAAGGAACAGGATAAAAAAGATGGCCTGGGAGCATCCCAGGAAGAGGCAGCTGGTCCCCACACCTTGCAGCCTCAAAACTGCAAACGTGAAAGACTTTGCTTGCAGGAGAAAGCCTCAGAGCATCATGTTCCAGAATGGCGGCGGTGGCCGCACCAGGTTCCAGAATGGAGACAGCATAGAGAATCTGTTCCTCAGAATCAGGTTCAGGGTGCCCAGCGATCCAGGCACTTGATCCCTATAGTCAAGAGAGAGAAGAGCCTGGCTACTGCTCCAAATGGCAGCAGACCTTGGCATCATCCATGTCGTGCAAGGGTTCTGAAGCTAAAAAGGCTTCCACCTGGATTTCAGAAAGCCTGGGAGGTCAGGCAGTGTGCCCCTGAGAGGGCAGGGTGTGAAGCTATGAATGTGAAGCCAAAAGTGCAGTGGAGACCTCAGAAGTTTGGAAAAGCCAGGAGCGTGGATCATCTAAGGAAACCTGCAATGAGGGAGCAAAGCCAGCCCAAGAGAGAAGCTGTGGGAGCTAAAACCACCAGAAGTGCCATGGGGGTGGAACCACACATGCCCTTTGGAGCTTACAGTTTGCCACAGATTGTCTCAAATGGTTCACATGGAACTACAGGACTTAATGTTTGCCCTGCTGGATTTTGGTCTTGCTTTGGTTCTAATGCTTTGTATTCCCCTGTTTGTAACTTTTGGAATGATAATGTTTATCTTGTGCCTTTATATGTTAGAAGTATTTAACCTGGTTTTGATTTGTACAGGGGTTTACAGGTAAGAGTTTGCCATAGAGATTTGGGACTTGGACTTTTCAGCAGAGCTGAAACTGTTAGGACTTTGGCAACTCTTGCAGATGAACTAAAAAGCCTTTTGCTTAAAGGGATGTGCATGAGTGTTTGGGGGTCCAAGGGCAAAATGTTGTTTTGAATGTAATATAGTGTGGGTAGACTTAATGCTGGTTCTTAAGGATTGTTAAGATGTGTTATAATATTGTTAAGTTGCAAAATGTTAAGAATAAGCATGCCTTGTATCTGGAGACTGATTTAAGGAAATGTATCTATTTGCCAAGTTGACAAGGGGTGGATTGCTATGGTTTATACATTGTGTCAACTTGAGAAGTCTAGCAGCTTAATTAAGTAACTCAGCAGCTCTACATCCTGGGGTGTAGAGCACAGTTACCTGGTCATTGTTACAATTTGAGGAGGTCAGAAGTTTAACTGAGATACTCAGGAGTGAGCCAGGGGTCTTACCTGGTAAACATCCTCATCCTGTGTAAAGGAAGGCAAGGATGTTTGTGAATGCTACACCCACCCTGGGGGAGGGGTTGTCCTGTGTACTATATAAGGGAGGAGGAGAACTTGCTCTTGCCCCCCCCCTTTTTACTCTGGCTGCTTTTGTTCGGCTGTTGCCTTGAAGTATTGTTCCTGTGCCATACCACCTGCCTTGGAGCCAGCTGATTGTGGACTGAAACCTCCAAAAACTGTAAGCTAAATAAACCTTTCCTTCCCTAATTTTGGGCATCAGGTATTTTGTCTCAGCAATGAGGAAAAAGTAACCAAAACAGTCACAAACATGACCATGACTAAGTACAAACAAGGGTTTTAATGAGATAAAACCTGGATATGTAGAAATGATGTACACATAGAGGAATACAGCTGGCTGTGGTGACACAAGTCTGTAATTCCAGCACTTGGGAGGAGCCGGGAGGATCACCATGAGTTCAAGGCCAGCTTGGGGTACATAGTGAGTTCAAGGCCAGGCTAAACTATGTAGTAATACCCTGTCTCCAAAAACTATATGAATACAGAATTTATGTGTAAGAACAACTAAACACTTATAAAAATAAAAATATTGAATTAATGGAAAAACATACCATATACATGAATTGAAGTCCAACCATTGGTAGGATACTAATTGTTTCCAATTTTAGCAATAGGGTCAACATGATTCAACTCAAATTCTCAAGAACTGTATTTTGGCTATTGAAAAACTCAAAATTTTACAAATGTAGAAACCTAGATAGTTCCCAAACAATGCTAAAACAGAAGAGGACTTATTATCTGACTTCAAGTACTATAATAAGCTTATGGCAATTAAGATAATGAAGAGCTGACAAGAAAAACAGAGATCAATGGACCACCATAGGAAAAAACAAAAATCAACCTTCCAAAATTAGTTAAATGATCTTTGACAAAGAATAAAATTTCTATAAAAGAAAAACAATTCCATATAAATAGTATTCAAAAACACTAAACCAGACTTCTCATATAAAATTCTCAATGAAACAGGTTTTGTGTATATTTGTGTGAGTGTGTGTGTGTGTGTGTATATCTCCTATTTCCAGTGACCAATCTGTTTAAAGCTTCTGGGGATAGTAATAATAACATAAAGGTATATATATATATATATATATATATATATATATATGGAAAATATGAACTATTGCAAAAGACCTAAAGGTGGTATAAATAAATAAAATTTATATCATGTTCTGCATATTGATTTTCAGAAACATAAAAGTGGCATTTGATCCAATATTAACCCATAAACATAATGAAATCCCAATAACAACTATTAAAAATCGTTTCTATAAAGCAGCAGAGAAGAGAAATTGGTTTTAGGAGTCATATAAAAAGTCAGTATGATTCATCAAGAAATGTTTTTAAAATGAATAATAGTGATCTGTTATGGTTTGTATCTAAATACCCCCTCTGCAAAGCCTCATGCAGTCATAGGTGGGGCTTTTTAGAAGTGGCTGGATTTTGGGTGTGTGAAGCTGGACTCAAGGATGTGATGCTGGGATTAAGGTTGCCCTACCCTGGGTGTGAGTGCTACTCATCCTAGAAGTGGATACCTTGGAGAAGACATAAGACGTAGAAAGAAGGTCACTGCTTGTCGCTTGTCACTTGCTGCTTCTTTGCCACTTTGCTGCCTTCTTGCTTTCTGCCTGCCATGAACTTTTTCTCTTCTGTGATGCCCCTCGACCATACCACATGCCTTGGAGCCAGCCAACTATTAACTGAAACCTCTACAAACTGTGACCTCAAGTAAATCTTTCTGCCTTTAACTTGACATGTCAGATATTTTGTTTTCGCAATGAGAAAAGCAACTGAGACAGAATCAGAGAAATTTAAACCTGTCATATAATAAATAATAAGGAACAATAAAGCAATATGACAAAGTCAAAATTCTACCAATATAGTTAAAGGTGTAGCATAGAAATAATGGTACATTTAAAAATCAGTGTGAACAAATAAATTTAATACATAGTTTGTCATGAGAAAATTGAATGTCACATGGAAACATTTTTTATCAGGGACTATTATTTAATTCCTTGGAAAAATATTCACTGTGTATAATTAGATAAGTATAAAGAATAAAGAAAGCCTTAAAATGTTGTAATACATTATGGTATGTCTGAAAATTAGAAACATTTTAAATTTGGTACAGAAATATATATCACTAAAAAATGAATATAGTGTGAACTGATTTTGTACTATTTTTTGCATTTTTCATTTAATAAATGCTGCAACCCATTTGTATAATTGTTATTATACTTACTGACAATGCAATTAAAAAAGAGGTATCTGACTTTTATCTGCAAGCTTATTTTAGCACAAAATTTGATTATATGGAGGACTTTATTTGTAACAAATAAAAGTCTTATTGTATATGTCACTCTCTGTTCTCAGTTTTGACTTGATGTTCAATAGTTTGGAAACATTTTAGTGTTAAATAAATATATTAATCATGTAAATGCAAATTATCCACATTAAATGATCAAGGCAATATATGGAAAGATTAAAATAGTTTTCTTCATTAGCCTGTAGTTACTTTAGCTTCAACATTAGCTTTGTGTTACTTCAGACTTCTTTTTGCTTTATCTATACATAAATTTTCAACACAATCACATGAAAAAAATTAATAGCTTAATAATTAAAATTATCATGATAGAATTGTAAGTAAACAAATGCTTAACACATTGAGAGAACTCAGTAACCTCTTGAGTAACATCTACATAGAAATCAGTGATGCCATTTTAAAAACAAAGATAGTTTAAGTCTTTCTTTCTGGTTTACTGTCTTTTTATTTATTTTTCTTGCCCAATTGCTTTTAGTAGGTTTCCAGTGCTAAATTGAGAATACGTAATGAAACTTGAAATTCTAGCCTTGTGCTTCTTACAGGAAAGCTTTACATTTGCCACCATTAAATATAATGTTAGCTGTGGTCTTTTCATTTATATGATCTTTATTATTTTGAAATGATTTTCTTTTATTTTTACTCCAAGTGCTTTCTTTCTGATAACCATAAAATATTGCTTGAATTTGTCAAATAGTTTTCTGCATCTACTGATATGATCATGTAATTTTTATTGTTCTGCTAATGTGGTGAATTACATTAATTGGTATTTGCATGGTGAGCCTGCTTTGCATCTCAGGGATAAATTCCACTGAGTCATAGAGGTGATCATATTCATGTGAAACTATGTTTGATTTGCTATATTTTGTTGAAGAGTTCTGTACCTATGAGGTATAATCAAAAATATGGTGAGCATTTTAAAGAAGCATAATTATTATTATTTTTCTTTTCTTTATTTTAAGGAGGATTAAACAAAACTAAACAAAGCAAAACAAATCAGAACAGAACAATGTAAGCAACACAGGATTTCAAAACAAGACAACAGGAAATCAACAGTGGCTACCATAATGTCTCTTTTTTTCTTCAAAATAGTTGCCCATACCTTCACACACAATAAGATCAAACAGAACAAAATAGTATAAAACTAATCAAAACAAAAGAATGGAAGCAATATGGGACTTCAAAACAAGACAATATGAAATCAACAATGGCAACCATAATGTCTCTTGTTTTCTTCAAAACAGCTGTCCATACATTCACACATATTGAAATCAAATAATAGAAAATAGACTAAAACCAATCTAAACAAAAGAATTACAGGACTTCAAAACAAGATAACAGGAAATGAACAATAGTTACTATAATGTCTCATTTTCTTCAAAATAACCATCTATACTATCACACATAATAAAATCAAATAAAACACAACAGAATAAAACCAATCAAAGCAAAAGAATAAAAGCATTATAGGACTTCAAAACAAGATGATAGGAAATAAAAAATGGCTACCATAAGAATAATAGTTATTGTAAAAGACATATGATTTCTCCTCAAAATGCTCCCTCTGGCTTCAAACACACATATCCCACATTCTTGCTACTTTTTGAAGCAAGCCTGGATATCTCTTCTTTTGTATCCGTATTTGTGCTTCCATGACTGCCTCATTGTTCTGAATCAATTCAGACTTTTACCTTTCATTGTCACATTGACTTTGGGAAGACCCAGAAGTTGCACCGTGCCACATTCAGCAAATAACATGAATGAGGACACACTTTATGGTTTCATGAACTTGTCTTTCTGTTGCATGACACTCATAATCCTCATTTGCAGTATTTTCAACATATTCATAAAGACATTCATAACAAAGAACTTTCAGAACTGTTTTAGAAAGTGGTGGAAAAAAAAGTGGCAAAAATAACGAGATGAGTGTACTGAAAGCCTGGGCTAGAATTTTGATGAAGTTTAATAGCAATTTGTCTTTTACTGTACAATTTAAAAATTTAAAATATTTACAACATATTTTGATCATACTGTGTATGTCCTTCAGATATATAAAAAAAAATTCTTGAATTGTGAGCATAATACATTCTGGGAACATGCCTATAATCCAAAGCACTTGTATATCAAAGTGAATTTCTCCATAAAAATAATAGAATCTCAGAAGATTCCTTCCATACCCCAAAAATATTCATATAAAAATTATTTAATATTGTAATATAAAACAATAAAGAAAATACAAAATGCAAAGGAAAATAAACAAACTAATTTGTATATATGTTTAAAAACTTCCATAACTGGTGTGAGGGAGACAAGAGAGAGGAGGGTTATTGTGTGGGACAAATTTCACTATCAATAATGTAATCACTGCTATTATTATTATTATTATTATTATTATTATTGCATGTGTGTAGCACTGGGAATTGAACTCACAACCTCAGGCCCGTCAGGTAGGTGCTTAAGCAGCTGAGCCAAACTCCCAGTCCTGTAATCACTGCTATTTATTGACTCTGTGGAATCTTTTTATTTTCATGCAACTCTAACAAAGATCCTGCTAATGACACATGCTTTTGCCTCCTTTTGAGGATTTTGTGGAACTCTGACCCTGCATGGCTGTTAAACAGAATCGTTGCTTGCATTGCTACAACCTTATTTAGATACTGCTTTCCTACAAACTTTTGCATTGTTTTCCTCATTGACATATCTCCTTATTCCTGCGTCTTTTTTTTCTCCTATGCAGAAGAGATATCCTCCTTAACCTCTTGCTATTTGGAGACAATCACAATGCTGGAGAGAGAGAGAGAGAGAGAGAGAGAGAGAGAGGGAGAGAGAGAGAGAGAGAGAGAGACACCACTGACTCAGTTGTAATATGATTCAGCATCATGTACTAATATTGCAAGACATCATTTGTTTATCAAGTTAAAATTTGTTAGAAATGTTTTCTTGTATTACACAACACTTGCCGACCAAGTTACTGCATATATGTTTATGTGCAGTTTGGGAAACACTGGTTTTAAATCTTAGAAAGCATTCACCAGTGAAGTCATCAGGTACTGAATATTTGTAGTGGAGGGCTTTTTAAATTATTGACTCAATGTCATTACTAATTACAGGTATGAATAGATTTTTTGTTTCTTCATATTTCATTTTTAGTATGTTGGATGCTTAGCAATGTATATATTTTTTTCTAAGTCATTGAATTTTTTGGTACTTAGTTACTCTAGTAATCTCTTACTATATTTTTGTAATATCAGTCAAAATGTTTCCTCTTCTATTTGTAATTTTACTGGAGCCCTTTCATTCCTAGTCTAGGAAATTTTGTTGGTCAAAATATCTGTCTGTAGATGACAGATGCAGATATAGAAAATCCTGGAAATACTATGAAAAGCCATTTAATAGAACTAATTAAAAAATCAGGAAAGTGTCAGAACACAAAATTAACATACAACTATGAATACAATTATGTATGTGTGGACTGAATGAATTATTCTAAAATGAAATAAGAAAATAATTCCACTTACAGTCAAATTAAAAATAAAATATTTAGAATTAATTTTAATTGAAGACATTAAAACTTTTACATTGAAAATATAAGACATTAATAAAAGAAATTAAAGAAGAAAAATAAATTGAAAGATGGCTCATGTTTATGAATTGAAAGAAGCAGTATTGCTAAAATTGTCATTGTTTAGATTTAGTGTAATTTCTCTAAAAATTGCAGTAAGATTTCTTGCAGAAATAGAAAAAAATCTTAATATGCATAATGCACAGCAGAAAACTAAGGCAATCTTGAGAAAGAAAAAAAAGAAACTGTACTCATCATATTCCTCTTTTCAAAATATACAAATCTACAGGTATTAATAGATTATGATACTGGCATTAAAACTAAAGTACAGAACAATGGAGAAGAAACACTCCTTAGACACATGCTTAACTGACTTTTGACAAAGGTGCTAAAAATATGCAATAGTGCTTGGAAAACTTTAATAGCCACATGAAAAAGAAAGGCAGTAGAACCTCACATTTTACCAAGTGTTGTAGTCAGGGTTTATAAAGGAAATGACTTAATACAGGACACTTAATTTGTATGACTATTTCATAATATTCACCCAAAGAGTCAAATACAAAAGAGCATGGGAGATCTGTCTACACACTAGAGACCCAAAGAACTCAGTCAAGGGTCTGGATCCCACAGCAATGCCCTGCTTGAGTCCAACTGGAGGCCTAGAGCCCACAGCAATGTCTCATACAAGTCTGTATAAAGATCTGCACTAGGAAGGCCCAAAGGTCACAGGTGGAAGCTAGAAAGTCTGTCCCAGTAGCATGAAGGATCTGTGTCAGTATGCTGAGGGATCTGCACTGGGGGCAGGAACCTGTGCTCAAGGCAAGAACCAGAGCTTTCCCGAAAAATACTACAGCCATTTTCAGCTACAGTGAAGACCCAAGCTCCTCCTCTGATGAGAACCACTGAGTCTATATCCATAAAACCAGCACAAAAATCTTCTCCAGAAGAATCAACAGCAAACCATTTTCCCTACCAGTTTTCCTTTTATATTGTTAGAGACAATTCTCAGATGGGCCTTTCACACCCAGCACCACGATGATTCAGTTCTGCCGGGTGTTACAAGTTGACCATTAGTTAATCCACCACACTAGGCATAAAAATCAACTCAAAATGGAATAAAGACTTAACCATAAGACATGAAAATGTAAAACTTCTAGATCAAAATACAGGTGAAAAAACAACACACCAAAACACAGCAAAAATGAGCAAGTGAGACTGCATCATGCTAAAGTAATCTTGGAGAGTGAAAAGGCATTCTATGTAAGTGTAGACAATATTTGCATAGCATATATCTGACAAAGGATTGCTATCCAAAGTGTAGAAGGATTTCCTACAACTCAATATCAATAAACATATCAAAAACCATACAACCAAGAGGGGAAACTTTCCTAATGTAGACATGTCACTTCCACAGAACCATACAAAAGACCATTAGTACATGAAAAGATGTTCAATATCACTAATCATTAAGAAAATGCAAATCAAATATACAAGGAGATAGATTGTTTTTTTTATTTAAGCGAAGAAAAAACAGAAAAAAAAGACATAAAACAAAGACAACAAGCAAAAGAGACAAACGACTGATAGATTGTAATATATGTTAAATTGAGCATTTTTTTAAAGATAAATATTGGCAAAGATAGGAAGAAATTGGAATCTGTGTGAAATTTTGATGGGGAATTAAATGATTCAAATTAAATGATTCAAGGATCTTCAAAAATGGAAAATAAAATTACTGTATCATCTAGCAATAACTCTTTTGGTTCTTTATCTGAAAAATTAGAATCAAAATTCTGAAGACATACATATAGACTAATATATAATGTGAAATTTTTTCTATTACTCAAGTTGTGAAAACAATCTAAATGTCCCTCAACACAGGAATAAATTTAATGAAAGAGGTACATATATATAATGTTTACTGTTGAGCATTCAAAAGAAGGAGATTTTGGAACAACATGCATAATCCTTGAGAGTATTAAGTGAGAAAAATTACTTAGAAAAAAACAAATGTTTCACTGATTTTATTCATCTGGACTATAGAAAATCATAAATGTTACAAAAACAAAGAATACAGTCACAAATGCCAGCTGCTTGAGGGGGAAGGAAAATGAGGAGTTACAAATCAACATGCATGAAATTTCAAGTATGTGAGATGAACTGTTTCTAGATCAGATGTACAAAATGGTATTTAAACTTAAGAATATTGTATTATGCCCTGGAATATTTGTTACAAAAGTAGATCCCATGTGTGTTTTCCCAACACAATAAAAACAAAAAAAAAGTAAAAGAAAAAATTATGAACTTACAATAGAAATAAAAATACCTTGGTTAATAATACCAGAGTATATTAAGGTATTTAATCATAAATAAATTCATCCAACTTATTCATTGTTACACTGTTTACTCAGCACTTGCCCAGAGATTCTTTGATATTTACATTTTAAAGACTATTTGTAAGTTACTACATCAATCAATAAATAGAAATTTAACCCTAAGTTATTTTTTAATTAAAGAATCTCTTATAACATACCAATGAAATCCTTAAAGATTTATAAACCGAAGTTTAGCAAGTGCTACCGTAGGGTCTAAGTACATAGAAGTGTTCTGTTCACTATGCATTCCTAATCTTAGCATAGAGTCAGACACTTGCCAGTCACTGCATACATGTGTGAAGAATACAGAAAATGTTAAGGAGGGGACAAAAGAATGAAGTCCTTCTAGTACAGCTTCTTACTCAATGATCTCTAATATTTACTTTTTAAATACCCTATTAAACAATCAAATGTCTTCAGAA
>RJWM01010218.1:0-40703 GCA_004363535.1 Dasyprocta punctata
GTTCACAATCTTGATTCAGTTCTGCTATTTCTTTGCTGATTTTTTGTTTGGTTGATCTATCTCTCTGTGACAATGGGGTGTTAAGGTCCCCTGTTATAACTGTATTATTGTTTATTTGGTTTTTTATGTCTATTAAGAAGTGTCTTACATAGTTGGGTGCTCCCATATTCGGTGCATATATATTTATGATTGTAATCTCTTCCTCTTGAAGTTTTCCCCTAACAAATATGTAGTGACCTTCTTTATCTCTTTGAATCATTTTCGGTTTGAAGTTTGCATCCTCTGCAAACATAATAGCTACCCCTGCTTTTTTCTGGGTTCCTGTTGCATGGAGTATTGTTTTCCAGCCTTTGATTTTTAGTCTGTGAATTTCCTTTTGAGTGAAATGTGTTTCTTGTACACAGCATATTGTTGGATTTTGTTTCTTCACCCACTCTGCTAGTCTGTTTCTTTTTATTGGTGAGTTGAGACCATTTACATTGATTGATATAACTGATACGTATTGGCTCATCCCTGTCAAGATATCTTTCTGTTGTTGGTTTTGTATATTTTCTGGTTAATTACTTGCCCTGCTTAGTGGTTTCCTTTTGTTGTTGTTCTTAAGATGTGGCTATCTTTGTCTCTTTCTAGAGTGTCTTTCAGTACTCTCTGTAGTGTTGGTTTGGTGGCCATAAATTTCTTCAGTTGTTCTTTGTCATGAAAGTATCTTATTTCTCCATCAATTTTTTAAGGATAGTTTTGCAGGGTACATCAATCTGGGTTGAAAGTTGTTTTCTTTCAGGGTATGAAATACTTCACTCCAAGCTCTTCTTAAAGGTTTGTGTTGAGAAGTCTGCTGTGATTCTGATAGGCTTTTCTTCGTAGGTGATCTGTTTCTTTTCTCTGACAGCTTTTAGTATTTTGTTCTTGTGCTGTATTTCTGATACCCTTATTATTATATGTCTGTGTGAGGATTTATTTTGGTTGTGGTTAATTGGGGTTCTGTATGCCTCAGTTACCTGTATTTCAGATTCTCTTCCCATGTTTGGAAAGTTTTCTGCTATTATTTCTGTGCATAGTCTTCGCAGGTCATTGGTATTGACTCCTGCTTTTTCATTTATGCCTATTAATCTTATGTTATTTCTCTTGGCATCATCTTGCAGCTGCTGAATTGTTGTTTCTTGGTGCCTTACTATTTTTAGGAGATCTTTTCTTTCATGGCCCTGATCTCCCATGCTGTCTTCAAGATCTGAGATTCTATCTTCAGCTTCGTTTAAGTGGTTTTTCAAGCTTTCCATGGAGTTTTTCATTTCTTGCATTTCCCTTTGCATCTGTTTCATGCATTCTGTTTGTGTCTTATATTGTTCATTCAGGGTTTCGATCATTTTCTTAAGTTCTTCTATTTTTTTTATCTTGCTCTTCTTTAGATACAGACAACATTTCTTTAATAATGATTCTCATTTCATTTTTTAGCTGAGAGAATATTTCTGATTTGAATTTGTCTATAGCTTCATCAAGCTGTTTATTACATTTTCTATCATTTCAGAAAGTCCCTTTGTGTGACTCCCACTGTCTTCTATTTCAGTGTCTCCTGGGTTTGTTCTTTGTGGGCTGGGGGACAGAGACTGCCTCTTGGTCTTTCATTTTGTCATTTTCTTCTAGAACCTATGTGGTCTTGTGTCCTGAGAGGCTGACTGGGCGTTCCCCTGAGGGTCACGCTGATTCTTGGATTGCAATGAATCACAGGACCTGGTCGAGCGGGGTCCTGTGTGCAGCAAGGGAGGGCAGCCTCCCGGGGCGTGTGGGTGGAGCCTCTGCCTTAACCGGGTGGAGGGCCGAGGCCTCCTGTTCCCGGGGAGTTATTCAGAGTACCCCCGAGCAATGCCGCCTGGAGCCCAGGTCTGTCTGCAAGTTCAGAATGACAGCTGCTCCGCCAGGGCAAGCCTGAGCAAGTCACACGCCAACAGTGCCGGGAGAAACGTGGTTGGGCAGGGGTCAGCGAGTTCTGGGCTGGCGCACGCACAAGCGGCTCCACTAAAGTATGGAGCTCGCGCACGTGCTCGGTGTTCTGGTGTGGGGAGTGCAAGCTCTCTGAGTCCCTGCAGCTATGTTGGTTAGTCCCAGGTGAGCAGCTCTGGGGTTCCGGGCTGATCTGGGCTGGGCTGCATACCTCTGTGTCCTGAGAGGCCGGCCAGGCGTTCCTGTGAGGGTCGTGCAGATTCTTGGATCGCGGTGAAACACGGGACCCAGTGGAGCTGGGCCCTGGGTGCAGCAAGGGAGGGCGGCCTCCCGGGGCGTGCGGGTGGAACCTCTGCCTTAACTGGGTGGGGGGCCGAGGCCTCCCGGTCCCGGGGAGTTATGCAGAGTACCCCCGAGCGATGCCGCCCGGAGCCCGGGTCTCTGTATTAAAATTTCTTTAAACCAGTTTCCAGGTACAAAGTCATGTTCATTCTTATCATTTCACAATTTGAACATTATAACACAGATTTAACAATCCTTAAGAACCAGTATTGAGCTAGGCGTGGTGGTGCACACCTTTAATCCCAGCACTCTGGAGGCTGAGGTAGGTGGAGCACTGTGAGTTTGAGGCTGGTTTGGGCTACAATGTGAGTGCAAGACTGGCCTGAACTACATGGTGTGACCCTGTCTCAAAAAACTAGGGCCAAGAGTTTGACTCAGTGGCTTAAGTGCCAGGTGTTAGATTGTGAGTTCGATCCCCGGTGACAAAAAAAAAAAAATCCAGTATTAAGTCTAATGACATTATGTTACTTTAGAACCATAACATTCTGCCCTGGCCCCCAAAGACTCATGCACATCCCTCTATGCAAAAGGCATTTAGTCCATCGCTAAAAAGTCTAACAGTATCAGCATTGAGTTGGTTTTTCTCTCTCCTTGTAGGTTTCCTCAGATGATCTATGTTCCTGGCTTCTCCAAACTTCTGGAGTCTCCACTGTACCTTTAGCTTCACCCTTATAGCTTCACACACTGCCCTCTCAGGGCCACACTGCCTGGCCTCCCAGGCATTCTGAAATCAGGGTGGAAGCTTTCTTAATCTCATAATTTTGCATTCTGCATCCACCTAAAACCAGTGCCATGTAGATGATACCAAGTCTGCTTCAAACTCAAGAGAGAAGTCATGGGAGCTACAACCACCAGAAGTACCATAGGAGCAGAGGCACCCAAGCTCTTTGGAATTCACATCTTGCCACAGATTGCCTCAAATACTGCACATGGAACTATAGAACTTAATGATTGCCCTCCTGGAATTGGGACTTGCTTTGGTCCCAATTCTTTGTATTCCCCTATTTGTAACTTTTGGAATGAAAAATCTTATCTTGCGCCATTGAACGTTGGAAGTGTTTAACTTTTCATTGTACAGAAACTTGCAGCTTAGAGTTTGTCTTATACCTTGGAGGAGACTTGGGTCTTGGACTTTTCAGCAATGCTGATACTGTTAGACTGGAGCAGTAGTCAGGCTTTCTTCTCTCTTGGCTGTAGGAGTCGAGTGCCTGGATCATTGGGCACTCTAAATCCAATTCTGAAAAACAAATTTTCTATGTTGCCACCATTCTGGAACTTGGTGTAATCTTCACCATTCTGGAATATGGTCCTCTGTGGCTGTCTCCTCAAAAGAAAATCTTTCACTTTTGTAATTTTGAGGCTTTAAAGGGTGGAGCCCTGCTGCTTCTTGTGATGCCCTCAGGCCATCTTCTCTAGTCTCCTGTTCCTTCTCAGCAATCAAGATCTCCTCTGTTCTATCTTTGCAGTACACAGATTTATTGCAGCTTCCCTTCCGGCTAACCTCACAATGTTTTAATCATCCTATTGTGTTCTTTGTTCTTGATTCTCAACATACATCTGGCTAAAAGCCTCCAATAGCACCCATGCCATAGCCTCAACATTTGACTGCCTTGAAATTTTTTCTGCCAGATTAGTCTGCCCCCCAATCTTATTATTTTTTTTTTTTTTTGATCTTTTTTGAGGCAGGGTCTTACTATGCAGTTCAGGCTGGCCTTGGGCTTACTTTGTAGCCCAGGCTGGTCTTGAACTTGCAAGGATCCTCCCAAATGCTAGGATTACAGGAGTGTGCCACTATGCCTGGTACTTGTCTGCCACCTTTAATCTCAGTCTCAGGTAGAGTCCCTGGACATGAGCAAAAGGCAAACTTTTTACCAAGCCATAACACACATGGTCTGGAGTCCAGTAACCAATGCGGTCTGTCTTCCCAGCATAAACCTCCTCAATCTTCTCTTTACTGGCAGGATTTCTATCAGCCTTCTGGTCTTCTGAGCTCTGACCAGAATCTCCCATACAGAACAGCCTACAGTGTTACAGCTCTACTGTTTAAGGCGACATCTCGAAACCTTTCCAAACTCTTCACACAAGGTATTCCCCAAAGTGGAAGGATGTTTAAAGAATGCTTTTCTTTCTGGTATCATTGGGCATAGGCCATGGCACCCAGGAATGCTGTATGCCTTGATGGAAATAGCCAAGGGGCCAGATATTGGAAGGAATGTGCATAATGTATAACCTTAGACTCATTTTGTTCTGTAGGATTGCTAACTACCAGCCTAATAGTAGTGAACAGCCAGCTGAAGTTTTTTAAAGTGCTCTACACCAAATGATAACTGAACTGCTCACCAAAGAACACTAAAACGTTTTATATAAAAAGAGTAAAATATTCATTGAGATCTAGTCTTTTTCCAATTTTCTACTCACAGAGAAAATATTTGCCAGCTGCCCCTCAGATAAAGGATTACTATTGAGAACATATAAAGAACTTAAAAAAATCAGTCCTCCAAGATTTAAAGACCCACTCCAAAAATGTGCATCTGAGATGAACACACACTTCTCAGATGAAGAAGTACAAACAGTAAATACATGACAAAATATTCAATAGCACTGGTCATTTGAGAGATGCAAATGAAAATAACACTGAGATTTCACCTCACCCCAGAAAGAATGGCTAGTATAAAGAAGTCAACCAATAACAAGTGCCAGAGGGGCTGTGGACAAAAAGGAACACTTCTCCACTGTTGGTGGGAATGCAGGCTGGTGCAACCACTGTGGAAGTCAGTGTGGAGATTCCTCAAAAAG
This sequence comes from Dasyprocta punctata, assembly GCA_004363535.1. Lineage (NCBI taxonomy): Eukaryota > Metazoa > Chordata > Mammalia > Rodentia > Dasyproctidae > Dasyprocta > Dasyprocta punctata. The sequence goes on from RJWM01010218.1 coordinate 5,077, forward strand.
CTAGGTTTGGAGGTCCTATTTTACCCAGCTATTCCCCTTTTGGGTATCTTCCCAAAAGAATTAAAAACATCATACCACAGTGATATATGTGCACCTATGTTTATAGCTGCACAGTTCATAATAGCTGAATCTTGGAAACAGTCTAAATGCCCCTTGACCGAGGAATGGACAAAAAAGATGTGATATTTCTATATAATAGAATACTACTCAGCTATAAAGAATGATAAACTAGACATTTTCACTTTTTTTTTTTTTTTTGACGGCACTGGTGGTCAAAACCATAACCTCACACCTGCCAGGCAGGCACTTAAGCCACTGAGCCAAACTCCCAACCCTAGTCTTTTGAGGCAGGGTCGCACTACGCAGCTCAGGCCGGCCTTGCACTTGCATTGTAGCCCAAGCCGGGCTTGAACTCAAAGCGCTCCTCCTACCTCAGCCTCCTGAGTGCTGGAATTAAAGGAGTGTGCCACCACGCCTGGCTCTGACATTTTTATTTTTATATGGATGTGCCTTGAAAATATACTTTTTTTTTTGTGGCACCGGGTATCTAACTCACAGCCTCACATCTGCTAAACAGATGCTTAAGCCACTGAGCCAAACTCCCAGCCCTAGTTTTCTGAGGCAGGGTTGCACTATGTAGCTTAGGCCGGCCTTGTGCTCACTTTGTAGCCCAAGCTGGCCTCAAACTCACAATGCTCCACCTACCTCAGCCTCCCGAGCGCTGGGATTAAAGGCGTGTGCCACCGTGCCCAGCTCTCGAAAAATACACTTCTTAGTGAACTAAGTAAGTCACACATATGTAACCATCGTATTGTTGCCCTTTTGTGACAAACTGAAAGAAAATCTATGTATGTATATAAAAAATTAGTTAAGATAGTTAAAGAAAAAGAGTTTTGAGTGAAAAGTAGTTTTCACAAGGTCGTTTTCAGATTTCATTTTTAATGTGAAATGTTTTTTTGAAAATAATATAGCAGTCATAACAACAAAAAAAAGATAGTCATTTAGTTGATTTCTCTTGATTCACTAGGGGAAAGTTTTGTGCTAATAATTTTCTGGACAATGTTTCAAGTCTATATCTCATACTCTAAACAGCTTCTGTGACTACAACAATATGCAATGTGTTGCTCATTGTTACTCTCCTATTGGCCTGTTGTGAAACTCTGTTTTACTTTAATTTCTTATTTTTCTTCTGTTTAAAAAATTTTTTTTCTACCCACAGAGTAGAGATGGTGAGGAAACAGCTACCTAGGAACACAGGCAGCAGGAAAAGATGCCAAAAAATAAACCACACCCAGGAGAGGAAAAATACCCGGAGCACACAACCAGCCCGGTAGCCCGCCTTCCCAGGCTTCTATTCTCGTGGGGCGGGAGTTGTTGACAGACTGCTCTTCTCAGCCTTTCCAGTCGCTCATTTTCTCGCCCTCGGCCCTCTTAGACGCGGTAGGTACGGGTCTCGACCAATGGTGGTACGCCGTCGTAGAGCAGCAGCCAATCATCGGCGAGGAGCTCGGAAAAAAAACGCTAGGCAGAGTTAGGCGCTGCAGCAGTTGCCAGAAGCGGCCTGGCAACGTTGCGCAGCAGAGCGCGGCGGTAGCGGTAAGATGGCGGCGTTTGTTTTTGTTGTATTTGCAGTTAGGCTGTTGTCGCGCCCTTTTTTGTCGGGCCAGAGTAGTAAATCTGCTTCAAACTGTCAGAATGACTGTTTTTTTTACAGGGTTCAGGGAGCCGGCCGACTTCTCTGGTGCCTACAGCCTTGGGACAAAATGGCGCTTGCGCGGCGGCCTGAGCCGGGCGGGGCCGAGCCCTGAGCCCTGAGCCCTGAGCCCTGAGCCCTCAGTCCTCAGTCCTAAGCCGCGCGCTGGAGGCTGACTGGGACAAAGGCGGCGCGCGGGGAGCGGGGGCGGGGGCGGGGCGGGGTGCGGCGCTGCAGCCGGGCCGCGTGCGGCCACCTCGCCCGGGTGTAGCAGCCTGGCGAGTGCTGGAGGTGGGGCGGCCACTGCGGGAGAAGAGAGGTTAAAAGGACGTTGTCTCGAATGCCCCGGGAGCCTTGGGAGGGCGGCGGGGAGCCTGGAGAGTGCACTGAGAGACCGAATGTGTTGCTCCTTTAGAAAGTGCCAGAGGTCTGTCCGGATATTGTGGGCATTTTGGTCTTTTGTGTCACCCCTTAGGTTTTGGTATGAACAGGATTCGGATTCACGTCTTGCCAAGCAGCCGGGGGAGACTCACGCCAGTGCCCAGGTCGCAGGAGCCTTTATCTTGTTCATTCACTCATCGCTCATGCTCTCAGCCTCGTCTGGAAGGACAGGAGTTCTGCATTAAGCATATCCTCGAAGACAAGAATGCACCCTTCAAGCAGTGTAGTTATATATCCACGAAGAATGGAAAAAGATGTCCTAGTGCTGCCCCAAAGCCAGAGAAGAAAGATGGGTATATGTAATTCGTTTTAGTTGAAGTTTAATTTAATTCAAGTTTGTGTTGGAAATTGAACCCAGGACCCACCCACAACCCTCTGTTCCTTTAAAGTGATGGGCGATGTGTTGTGATACGGGCTTGGGGTATAACAGCCTTTTGGGTCACAGGCTTGTAAAATTTGAGCTGTGGACATGTTTCATGGGAAAAAACGTTAAAGTGCTGTAAACTGGAAGGGCACTTGAGTTGCGTTGCTTAGGGTAGTTCCTGTCTTTGTATTTTTTTCTTTATTTGTGAGATGGAGGGGTTCTCAGTTATCTTACGGCAGGGATGCTAGCTCTTTTGGTTGTCTATGTGTCTTGTTAAATAGTGTACAAAATTGTGTATGTTTGTACGTATTTTGGACAACAGAGTTTCTTGTTCTTTTTTTTGGTACTGGAAATTGAACTCACTACCTCCTGCTTGCCAGGTAGACACTGGGTGTGTACAGTTTTATGTATACAAAGGAGTCCTTTCAGAAACACGAGTTTTGTAGATGATTTTGTATGTATTCTCTAGTTGAAAATTGTATGCAGTATCATACTACTTACAATGGATTGATACTAAAATATGCCTTCTTGGATTAATTCTGAAAAATGGAAGTGGCTCTCTGATTTATGAGATAATGTCAACATTTTTATAGTTGGAATGTTTTGTTTGATGGCAGAGTGCTGGATTAAGCTACCTGCATTTTCATTTTAATAACACCAAATGTGGGCATAGCTACCACGCACGGCATCAAATTCAAGGCCATGCAGGAGAAAACAAAAAAGCAAATGAGTGGCCTTGGGCTAGTTAAATTCCTTGGATTTCACTGGCTTTTTTAGGAGTTAATAGTCATTTTGATTTTGGAAAGTGACCTAAAGCCTATAAAATATTAATATTTTGTCTCCTTAGTGTGTCCTTCTGTGCTGAACATGCCCGTAGGAATGCCCTAGCGCTTCATGCTCAAATGAAGAAGACCAGCCCAGGGCCTATGGGTGAAACACTGTTGTGCCAGCTGAGTTCATATGCTAAGACGGAGGTGGGATCTCAGACTCCAGAAAGTATCCGTAGCGAAGCCAGTCGAATACTGGGTAAGGATCTTTTCTAGAATTAAAAGAAAAAAAAAAGACTAATAAAAAACTTGTTTTGGTCCAGTCTTGTGCCTGGAACATATCTGGCAATATTGTTAATTCATTGGGAATTTGGTGAGAATTCTAGGATTGCTATGTTCAGTTCTTTGGAATTTGAAATAGTTTACTAAGGTTTACTCTCCTGAGCTCATGACTTTTTCTGTGTTAAAGTTTTTAAATTTAAGATTTGGGTTGATCTGTTAAGTAACCTAGCTGTGTGGTGGAGTTACAGAGGTGGGAAGTCTTAATAGTTGCTCTCCCTTCCTTGCCTCAGATGAAGACAGCTGGAGTGATGGGGACCAGGAACCCATTACTGTGGATCAGACATGGAGAGGTGACCCTGACAGTGAAGCTGATAGCATAGACAGTGATCAAGAAGATCCCTTGAAGTAAGTCGTAACTCCACATAAAGATTTTGCATATTTTATGTAGTTAGTGTGTGGAATGTGGTATGATATGTAGAATATTAACTAAGGAAGGTTGAAGGTAGTGTAGCTATTTGTGAGCTGTAACATTGTCTGTATTCAGATGTCAGGGTTCATCATGCCATCTCTCTTGAAGGCAAGATTTTATTTATTTTTGTTGTGCGGGGATTGAACTTAGGACCCTCACCCTGAGCTGCATCCCCAACTCCTCCTCTTTAAAATTGAGACAAGGTGTTGCTGAGTCCGTAAGTTGCCCAGGCTAGCCTCAAACTTGCCATTGTCCTGTGTCTGTGTCCCAGAGTGCTGGGATTACAGATAGGCAACACCATGCCTGGCAGATTTGCTTTTATTTATTTGTTTATTTATTTATTTGGGTAGAAGTCTTGCAACTTTGAAAAAAATGTTGGAACGTCAAATCTTAGGCATGAAGAAGTATATGGGAGAAAAGTGAGATTTTTTTGGGTATGAGAGTTGAGTTGAGAAAGACTTAGCATGGTTAGAGTTGAGAAAATGGTTGTGAATGGGTGCTTGTTCTAAACCTCAAGAATAGTGAGGTACTGGAGTACCTCACTATTCTAAATTTTAGAAAATGTTGTGTTTATGGTTTTCAAAGAAAAGTAAAAAAGTGTTCAACAGTTTGCTTTGCTTTCATGCTTAAAGGGGAAACTGAAGCCTGGGCACAGTGGTACATGCTGAACACTCTAGCAGGCTGAGGCAGGATTGCAGGTTTATGCCCAGTCTGGGCAACTTACCAAGACCCTGTCTCCAAAAAAAGACTGAGGATACAGTTTGGGTTTTTATTTTGGGGGATGGGAGGAAGGAGAAACTAACTTAGAAATCCAGATGTGAATAATTATCTTAATTTTTTTTTTTTTTTTTTTTTTTTTGTCCTTTTGAGATAGGATCTCACTATGCAGTTCAGGCTGGCATTGCACTCACTTTGTAGCCCAGGCTGGTCTCAAACTGCGTGCTTCAGTCTCCCGAGTGCTGGGATTACAGCCATGTGCCACCCCACCTAGCTCTTATTTATAGCTTACTAAGGCTATCCTCTTTACTAATATGTGATCACCTTTGGAGGTAGAGAGGCATTAAAAGACATTGCTAAGCCTCCCAGCACTCATGAGGTTGAGGTAGGTGGAGCATTGGGAGTTCGAGGCCAGCTTGGGCTACAAGTGCAAGGCTGGCCTGAACTACATAGTGCGACCCTGTCTCAAAAAACTAGGGCCGGGAGTTTGGCTCGGTGGTTTAAGCACCTGCCTGGCAGGCGCGAGGTTGTAAGTTCAATCCCCAGTGCCAAAAAAAATAAAAAACTAAAAAACATTGCTACTCCAAAGTCGCATATTTATGTGTTTCATTACTTGACGTTAGCTCTTGTTTTCTTTAAATTGTAGTGCTGGAAGTTGAACTCAGGGCCTTGTGTGTGCTAGGCAAGCACTCTAGTATTGAACTACGTCTGCAACTCCAATAAATATTTTTCCCCTCCCATCTTCTGACTTCTGCCTCTTAATACTTCAGCTGATGATTTAGGCAGAAGTACTTTAGATAGTGGGAGGTGTTATGAATTTTTAGACTTGACTGATAGGCTTTTTCTTTTAATTTACTAGCGTTTGAACCCAGGGCTTCACATACACTGAGCTATATCACCAGCCCATTTCACTTATTTTTTTGGGGGAGGACAAGGTGTGTTTATGTAGTCCAGGGTAGCCTTGAATTTAATTTGTAGCCCAGTTGGCCTCAGACTCTCAGTCATCCTACTTAAAGTCTCTGGAGTGCTGGGATTACAAGTATGTGCCAGCATACCCAGCTGGGTTATATTTTTTGAGGAGAATGATTTTATTCATTTTACATACTGAGTAATTTCAGTATGGTCAGCTATTCAGGAAGTATTAGCTTAGAAAGTAAATATTTTGGAGAAAAAAAAAAAAGTAAGTATTTTGGCCAGTTGTGGTAGTGTAAGTCTGTAATCCCAGCACTTGGGAGGCTGAGGCAGGAGGATCACTGTTGAGTTCGAGGCCAGCTTGGACTACAAAGTGAGTTTAAAGTCAGCCTAAACTGTATAGTGTAAGACCTTGTCTCAAAAAAAACAAAACAAAAAAAACCAGAAAATCAGTTTGAAAGGTACTGTTTCCTAGTAGAATACTCTTAGAATAATAACTCATAGTAAATACACTATTTTCCCCCATTATGGCTCTAGGGGGCCAAAAGTCCTGCTGTGATGTATGCTCTGTAGAGTCACACGTAAGCACCAAAGTCCAGTCTAATTTTTAAAGGCCCAGAAACTCGATTTTGTTAGTAGTGACAGTCTAGAGTAGATAAAATTCTATAGGATGCATTTATGCTAATCTAGCTCAAAAGCAAGTGCTGTATATCGAATTATCAGTTAATCATGAGACATAAGTATTGAAAGCGTCTAGGTAGTTGTCTGTCTAGTAGAAACATAAAAGAGCAAATAAAGCCCTGTATATTCTCGGCTATTGGACAACTAAATATAAAGCTTTCTTTTTCCCGTTGAGATTGTCCTCCCAAAAATGTTGACTTACTAAATAAATGTGTTTTTAGGCATATAAATGTTTCTTTATATTATTAGGTATGTGATACTATTTTTGTATTTAATTATAGTAGTATTACAGTACTGTATATTCATTTAATGAAATCCTTTTCATTATGAATTTACATTTTTGGTGCCATTTTTTTATCAGTAGGACCAGTTTTTGAATCATCTGTTTAGTAGCTTTTATCTTCATTTGTATATGCAGAAATGGCACCTTTTGTATTTATATCATTAGAGACTTAACTAGAATTATTATTGGTATCCTTAAACCCTTAATCCCCTAAAGCATGTATATCGTTTCCCTCAAAGGAACCATTTACTTAATTGCCTTGCCTGGACTATAATTCAGTGGCAAAATGCTTGCCTAACCTGTGTGAGGGCCTGGTTTTGAGCCCCAACACTGAAAAAAAAAAAAAATCATGGGACATATAAATATTCCACGCTTGCTTTGGTAAAGATCTGTATTTTCAAAATAATGAACTTTGGGGAGAAAGCCTTGATTGATTGATTGACTGATTGTCTTTTTGAGACAGGGTCTCCATTATGTAGCCTGAAAGCCTGCCTGCTTCCCCCTCCTTTCCTTCCCTTCTCCCCTCCCACTTTCCCCCTTCTCCCTCCCTCCCTCCCTTTCTTTCTTTCTCCCCCTCCCCTGCCCTCCCCCTCTCCCTCCCCTCCCCCCGTCCGTCCGTCCATCCGTCCGTCTGTCTGTCTGTCTTTCTTGTCTTTTTGAGACAGGGTCTCACTCTGTAGGCCAGGCTGGCCTCAGACTAGCAGTGATTTTCTCATTCATGTTTTAAATCTTAATTTCTGTGTACTTTTACTTCACATTACTTTGTAGTTAAATACTTCCGATACACAGGTTATAATGGCTCCTGGTTATTTGAAAAAATTTGGGCAGACTTGCTTTCAGTCCCAGGGAGGTAACAGCTAGTTTTATTTGTTTTTTTTTTTTTTTTTTTTTTGTTTTTGCGGCACCGGGGATTGAACTCACAACCTGCCAGACAGGCGCTTAAGCTGCTGAGCCAAACTCCCGGCCCTGGTTTTTTGAAGCAGGGTCGCACTATGCAGCTCAGGCCGGCCTTGCGCTCGCGTTGTAGCCCAGGCTGGCCTCGAACTCACAACGCTCCACCTACCTCAGCCTCCCGAGTGCTGGGATTAAAGGCGTGCGCCACCACGCCCAGCTTGTTTTTTGTTTTTTGAGACAGGGTCTCACTATGTAGTACAGGCTGGCCTTAAACTCATGGTGATCCTCGTGCCTCAGTCTCCCAAGTGCTAGGATTATAGGCGTGCACCACCATGACGGGCCCATGGTAGTTAATTTTTCAAAGAAGGTAGAAAACTGAGTGTAGTGGTAATTGCCTGCAATCCCAGCTACAGAGAGGCTGAGGCGGAAAAATCATAGTAAATTCAGGCCAATCTAGACAATTTATTAAATCCTGTCTCTAAGGGATGGGATGCAGCTCAGTGATAGAGCGCCATTGGATTCATTCTCCAGTATCACAAAAAGAAATAAAATATAATTTTCAGGTTTAGTACTAATTTAGATGCATAATTTGTGTGTTACTTTTCAAACAAGTAACATAGAAATATGAAACTTAAGATGTGTTTCTAGCTTGCTTTTTTTTTTTTTTTTTTGGTTTTTTGGGTCAGAAGTCTCACTCTAGTTCAGGCTGGCCTCGAACTTACAGTGATCCTTCTGCCTCAGCTTCCCGAGTGCTGGGTGTTCAGGTGTGTACCACCATGCTGGGCTCTAGCTTGCTATTTTTGCTCATAGAATCAAAGACAAATTGAACCTAAAAATTTTTTTTTTTTTTTTTAAGTGGCGCTGGGAATCGATCTCACAACCTCACGCCTGCCAGACAGGCACTTAAGCCACTGAGCCTAGTTTTTTTTGAGGCAGGGTCGCACTATGTAGCTGAGACCGGCCTTGTGATCGCGTTGTAGCCCAGGCCAGCCTCAAACTCACAATGCTTCTTCTACTTCAGTCTCCCGAGTGCTGGGATTAAAGGCCTGCGCCACCACGCCCAACTTGAACCTAAAATTTTTTGAAAAATTTGAATGGTAACGTGCTCTATGAAAATGTTCTTAGTCATTAAAATGATTGTTTCTGTTTCCACTGAGTGCTTGTTAAATAACAGGTGGGTCTGATTTTCTATACTTTTCTACTTTTTTTGTTTTTTTTTGAGATGGTCTTGCTATGCAGTTAGGGCTGGTCTTGAACTCATTTATGTAGCCCAGGCTGGCCTCAAACTCATGGTGATCTTTCTGCCTCAGGCTCCCAAGTGTTGAGATTACAGGTGTGTGCCACCTCACCCAGCTACTATTCTACTTTTAAACTTGGGTTTTATTTTTGTGTTTTCTTATGCTTTGTTCACTTTTTTTTTTTTTTGAATCTTTTATTCTAGACATGCTGGCGTTTACACAGCAGAAGAAGTGGCCCTGATTATGCGTGAGAAGTTAATTCGTTTGCAGTCTTTGTACATTGATCAGTTTAAACGACTTCAGCATCTGCTCAAGGAGAAGAAGCGCCGGTACTTACATAACCGCAAAGTGGAACATGAAGCTTTAGGCAAGTTTTATGGAGTTGAACTGCCTGTTTTATAGCCAGAGATTTCTCTGCTAACTTTGGAGAAGCTTCTTTGATGGTTTGGTTGGCAGATTATATGTTGACTTTTGTGTCTGTCTAGGCAGCAGTCTCCTGACTGGCCCAGAGGGACTTTTAGCCAAAGAACGAGAGAATTTAAAGCGATTAAAATGTCTCCGGCGATATCGCCAGCGCTATGGAGTGGAAGCTTTACTACACAGGCAACTGAAGGAACGCAGAATGCTGGCCACAGATGGTGGTGCCCAGCAGGTAATTGATTTGTATACTGTTTAGGTATATATGCATTTTATTTACAAAATTATTAAATTGTTAAAACACTGTACTCAGTCCTGGCTCTGAAATCTGACTCAGTGGGGCTTTAGCAAAGGCAGTTAACTGGAAGTCAGGAGATATGTTCTAGTCTCAGTCCCCTGCTGCCCAGCCTGTGCCTGTACAGATAGCTTAAGTTTTCTGGGTGTCATTTAAATTGGGGCCTTTGGGGATGGATTTCCAAGTTTTTTGGTTTGGGTATTTATCACTTGAGATACAGGCATAACCAGGTGTGGTGGTGTACACCTGTAATCCCTTCTGCTGAGGCAGAAGGATTGCCATGTGTTTGAGGCCAACCTGGGCTACATAGTGAGTTCAAGGCCAACCTGAACTAGTTCATTGTAAAATCTTATCTCAAAAAACCAAAAACAGAACAGTAAAACAAACAAAAGAACAGATAGGGGCACAAGTTAAGCTTAAATTGTATGAGAGTCTTGTTTTATGTTTCACATTTTGAAACTCTATATGAAGTTGCAGTTCTTAAAGGGTTTTGCTGCTAAAACACAAGTTAGTTTGAAAACTGTTAAGCTATATGGTAGTCCCTCATCCTTTAGGGATATGTTCCAAGACCCCCAGTGGAGGTAAGCCTGAAACTGCAGATATTACTGAATCCTGTGTACAGTCTTTTTTCCTGTGTGTTCAAGGTGTGAGCAAAAAATACAGCTAATGTCTAATTTTTAACAAAAGTGTCATTAAATACCCCTCAAAATGTTTCCTGTCTGGGCTTCCCCTCTTGGCAACCCATTTGAGACCTCTGCTGTCTCTCAGGAGATATTACTCCCCCAACCAATTTTCCTACTCTAAAACATTTCCATTTTGTACACATTCCATCATTACTGCTTTCTGAAGCAGTTGTACAAGTTTTCTTTCATATCTTTAGTTGAGCTGTTAAAGTTAATTGTTTGTCCTGAGTTGAATCACAATGTTTACTTTTTCATGGTCATTGTGACTTTGGGGAAGAGCCTACATGTCACAAGGTGCCAGATCTGGGTAAAGTGGATGAAGACACAAAGTAATTGTTTTTACTATGAGCCTGCCTTTCCCTTGGAAGGTACTTAACAGCCACATTCACCATATTTTTAATCCCTTCTCTGAAAGACACTCACAGAAGAGGAATTCTAGAACTGCTTGAAAAGAGGCAAGAATGATGGGATAAGTGTTCAAAGCAAAGGGAGTATTTTGAATATTAATGGCAGTGTGTCCTTTACTATAATAAATTTATTTTTTGGTACTGGAAATTGAACTCAGGACCTTGCACCTGCAAGGCAGGCACTATGCCACTGAGCTGTATCACTGGCCCAGTAAATTAAAGAAAATTTCTATTAGTATATGTTTGCAGTACATAATGATTACCTTCGTTGTAAATTTTAAAAATTTAAACATCGTTTGTTTTGTTCACCTCTTGTATATACCTATGATAGTTTTATACCTATGATAATGATAGTTTATAAACTTGGCACAATAATTAAATGACTAATTATAAAATAGGATGATTCTGACAATATAAAGTAACAAAAGTTGCTTAAAATTAGTTCTTTATATTTGTAATTTTCTATTTAGTATTTCTAGTTAGGATTGACTAAAAGCGACTGAAACCTTAGATAAGGGAAAGACTACAGTCATATACTTGTATACAAGGAGAGATATAGATGGGATGAAAGTTGACTCTTCAAATGTGAGGTTTTAAATTTTATTTTTTGCATAATATTGATGAATCAGTTTGTTAAATGTTATTTTTTCTCCAGCCTTTTAAGGATGTACTTTTTGTGTATACCTTAACTGTTCTTATTACAGTTGGTTGTATGTACTTTTGTCGGTTTTATCTGTTTTCTCCATTTTAGGCCCATACCACTCGTTCCAGTCAGAGGTGCTTGGCCTTCGTGGATGATGTTCGTTGTTCTAATCAGTCTCTTCCAATGACCAGACACTGCCTCACCCGTATCTTTTTCAAACTGCTAGTTTAGGCTCTGTTTTGCTAGTTAAACAAGGACTAGTGGGAATCTGTGCATGTTTGCTTAATTGAGGGTCTTGGTTTTCTTTTGGCTCTGAATCAAGGCCGGCAGTTTTTTGAAGTTGTTGGTTTCAAAAGGAGCCTAAAGTGGTATCTTTCTATGGTCTGTTGGCCATTTCAGAACTTTAAAAATGTAATGGTCAATTCATTAGAAAGAAACAACTAACTAAAACAGTAAATTTTAAGCCAGGTGTGGTGATGCAAGTCTGTAATCAAAAACACTTGGCAGGCTGAGGCATGAGGATGGCTGTGAGTTCAAGGCCAGCCTGTGCCACTTAGCAAGACCCTGTCTCAAGACAAAAAATCAAGAACCAAAAAAAAAAAAAAACCCCAAAAAAAGGATTGCTGCAAGTTTGGGGCCAGGCTGAGCTGTGTAGTGAGTTCAGGGCCAGCCTGAGTATGTAGCAAGGCCTTTTCTCAAATAAAATTAAATTTTATAGTTTTAAATTTACTTAAAAAATGTAAAAATATCAAAACTGTCGATTAATATTTTGTTTCCTTATTTTTTTAGAGTGAGATAAGCACTTTTCTACCATTTACCACTTAGTGTCCACAGATAACATTTATCTTCAGAGTTTCTAATTACTTTACACAAGCATTTTATATATTGAGTGTAATCCTTTACTAGACATTTATCACAGTAATTAATAAATTGCTAAAATATTTAATAAGTGGAATTGAAAAAAAAATTAGTTTTCCTATCAGAAGACCAATGTCTTTCAGCTGTGGTGGTGGTACACATATCTGTAATCTCAGCACTTGGGAGGCAGGAGGAACATTGAGAGTTTGATTTGTCTCAGAAAACTATAAAACAGAGGCATTCAAAAATTAAATAATAAATAGAATTTCACTTGAAAAAGATCAAAGTTCTGTTTTTATGAAAGAAAAAATTATTTTTTGAGACATACTCACATGTTGCCCAGGCTGGCCTCAGACTCTTGGGCTCAAGTGATCTTCAGCTTCCTGAGTATCTGGGCCTACAGGCACATGCCACCATACACAGCTAAGAAAATTCACTTTAATTTCCAAATATTTGGTATCTCTTGCCAGGCAAATGAAGTCCAGCAAAATTTATGTGTTTTGTGTAACAGTGAATATTTAACAAGTGCTTACAGTGTAAAAATAAATTTTTCACTGTGATAAGGATGCACTCTCAAGACCCAGTAAACACAAAAAGTGTAGTCTAATGGGAAGTGTGGTCCCATAGGAGACTAGACATGATGGCTTCAAGGCAGTATTTTTTTTTTTGGTCTTTTTGGGATGGTCTCACTGCAGTTTAGGCTGGCCTCAAACTTGCAGTGATCCTACAGCCTCAGCCTCCCAAGTGGTGGAATTACATGCGTGCACCACCACACCTGGCTAAAGGCAAAATTATTGAAAGGAAAAAAAGCATCCCATTTTTGGAAACAGCTTGTAGTTTAAATTTAAAATACAAGTTAGTGCACTGACCATACAGTAGGATACTGCTAGAATGAAGTTGGGTGCAGTAACATCCTTTTGTTTTGGTAGAGAAATCTCAGTGATTTTTTTTGTTAATGGATTAACAGCACTAAAATTTTAACAGGTTTAAGGAATCTAGAGAGAACTATATGAATCTATTACAAAGCAATTTGAAAATACATTCTTTGATAAGGTAATTACATCTTGGGTTTTATTTTGAGAAGATTATGAAATGCAGACCAGTATTTTTAATATTCTAACCAGAGATAGCCTTAAGATATTTAACGACAGAGCTGGGCATAGTGACACACACCCGTAATGCCCACTCAGGCTGTGGCAGGAGGATCACCATGAGTTCGAGGCCAGTCTGAACTGCATAGCAGAAACCTGTCTAAACCTCCCCCACCCCCAAAAAAGAAGTTCAGAATTAGGGAACAGTGAAGTAATTTTGGTAGATAATTTGGGGTATTTTTAGGCATTAAACATTTGAAAATACATGGATGACAATATGACAGTGACAAAAATGGGGTACAAATTTTTTTTGGATACGAACTTTTGGTAGACTACATTTAACTATATGGAACTAAATACTGGAAAGGGATGTAAAGAATGTTATTTTTGCATGGTGAGAGTATGATACCTTTTTTTCACTCTACTTTTTGTTTGAGCTTGAATTAATAAAAATTTTCTGTTCATAGGTACCGTACTAAGGACTTAGGTATTTCTTAAAATGCTGTACTCATATAGTATACTGGAATATATTTTAAAAAGTTGAGTTGGTGATAAAATGTATTTAAGGAACGAAGGGAATTACTTTTTTGCTTTTATGGTCTTTTCCTTTCTATTCCATAGTTGCCTAAGTCACTTACCCTTCCTTAAGTCCTTACCCCAGAGAAAGATTCGACTGCCATTGGTGACCTGTTAACTCTTTACTCTGGTCTAATGGAGACAACACTGGACTGAAAGTGAAGGATCCAAACTCTAGTTGTAGGTCAACCATTCCCTTTTCATCTCTGTTGTCCCCATATGAAAGGAAAAGGGGGTGGAAGAGGATGGGGGAGGAGTTTTTAGGCTCTAACTTAATGGATTAAATGTAAATATTGATAAATATTACTGAGCTTCTTATTTAGATTTTCTTAAATGTCAGATTATTCCATTAATGTTTATTCATCATATTTTTGATCTTTCAATAAATGTTTACTTTGTACTGTCTGCAGCAAGTTCTCAGGTGGTGCCCTTTTTCTTGTATTTGGTGATGTGTAGAGATATTTTTGGTTGTTGTAATTTAACTTGCAGGTGGTGGTGATAGTACTGACAGTAGAGCTGCTAAATGTTCTAGATCTTAACAATTACAATTTACATTAGGTGTTTTATTTTTAAAATTACCTTAATAAAGAAAAAATTACCTTAATATTTAACATGAGAGCCAGGTGTGGTGGTCCACGCCTGTAATCCCAGCACATGGGAGACTGAGGCACCAGGAAGGATTGCTGCAAGTTTCAGACCAGACATTGTGAGTTCAAAGTCAGCCTGGATTACATAGTGAGACTTTATCTCAAGGAAATAAAAAAAAAAGTTGAGAAATAATTTCTTCATAATCCTAGTATAATTTGTTTTAAAAAATTGTGTTTTTATTTTAAAATAACCCTTGTTTATCAATCATAGTAAAATAACCATGTAGTTTGCAAGTCAGGTGAGGTGGCACATGTCTGTAATTCCAGAAGTTTCGAATCCCTCTGGGCAATTTAGTGACTTCCTGAGAACCTATCTTGAGAGAGACAGACTTAAGATAGTTTAAGTTATTTTGTAAAGTAACTTGAAATTTGATCTAAAAACAAAAAGAAATTTGACCTAATCAGGTACATAACTGGGATGTAAAATTTTGTTCGTCTTGCTGAGCTTCTTTGCCGAGTTGGAAGTGTACTTTTTTTGTTTCTACCCCAGCAGAAGTTATTGTAAGAGTCATTGTTTTCCATGGGCCCTCATAAGCAAAATTGTCTTTTTTCTTTAGGTTTGTATAACAGGACTCCCCTATATCTTGAGGTGTGCTGGGGGAAAGCATCAAAACTTTATTCCATATGATACTTGGCCATGGGTTTAACTCAGCTGCACAAGTGCCTCCCTGGCAAGTGTGAGGTCATAAGTTTGATCCCCGGTACCAAAAAAAAAAAAAAAAAAAAAAAAAAGATGATACTTAGTGAATGTCAGGTTCTATTTTCCCCAGGACTGTGCTCCTTCAGAATTTATCATGTTACAGAAACAAAGTCTAGGAAGTTCCACAAATTTAACCAGATTTCTGTAAGCTATTTGTGTTTGCTGTAATGTATTTCTTCTGAGTATGTGTATGTATGTTCCTAGTAGTGTTAATGCTACTTGCTTAGTATTGTCATAGGGAGAACAGGAAAAGCAGGTTGAGGACCAGTTTTATTTTTCTTTTTAATTAAATTAAAATTTTTTTATTAGTACATTTTTGTAATATATAATGAGTGTATTTGTTATGGGAGTAGATGCATACAAATATTACATCTTCATTCTTTTATTTCTCATTCAGTTCCCCTGAGGGATTAGTTTCAAATTACTGGTAGAGCCAGATTGAGATGCTCGGAAATGACACTTAAAATTTTGAGAACTGCCAGTTGTGGTGGCACATGCCTGTAATCTCAGCATTGAGGATTCAGGAAGCTGAGATAGGAGGATCACTGAGTTCCTTGCCATTCTGAACTACAAAGTGGGACCGTGTTTCAAAAAACAAAAAATCTATTTTTTAGGAGAAATTTAAAAAACTAGTAAGTGCATTTGGTTTTCTCTATGAAATGTAGTGTTATTTACTGTATACTCAATTTCTAGTTTTACATAAAGGGACTTAAGGTATTTTGTACTTCCAATAGAGCCTGTTTTATTTTCCTTGACCATTTTTCTACAGATATTTGTCAGGATACGAATCAAGTTCTCTTCAAATGCTGCCAGGGATCTGAAGAGGTCCCCTGCAACAAAGCAGTTCCTGTAAGCCTTTCTGAGGATCCCTGCTGCCCACTGCATTTCCAGTTGCCTCCTCAGATGTATAAGCCCGAGCAGGTACTGTCTGTGCCAGACGATCTGGAAGCCGGCCCCATGGATCTGTACTTGAGTGCTGCTGAGCTCCAGCCTACTGAGAGTTTACCACTGGAGTTCAGTGATGTAAGTTAGAGAAGCTCTGCTCTGATTGGCCCTTGAGACAAGGCCATTATTCATGGTGAGAATAGTCTTCTGTGATCAGGAGAATTGATAACAATTTTGAAGTGACACAGATATATGATTGTATTGTATGTTAGCATGTTCATTTATTGCCTGTCTGGCCTACTTCTATTTTTTTTTTTTTTTCAATATTTCCTATTTTTTAATTTTTTTTTTTTTTTTTTGGTACTGGGGATTGAACTCAGGCCCTCGTGCTTACCAGGCAGGCGCTTATGCTGATGAGCTAAATCCCCAGGCCTAAATGTATTTTTGGACTGTAATTCACACAAGATAAATTTTAGCCTTTGCCTAGTACATGATTGAGTCATTTTTTTTCACAGGGAGACAAATACCACTCACTACTCTTAATTTCAAAATATTTTTATCACCCCAGAAAGAAAGCCAGTATTTTAGCAGTCACTTCTCGTTTTCTCCTTCCCTTCCTGAGCTCCTGTTAACTACTAACATACTTTTTGTCCAAAAATTTTGCCTATTTTGGCTTTTATCATTTTGCATAAAAAAGTTCATCTGTGTTGTAGTGTGTCTTAATACTTCATTCCTTTTTTGTGGCTGAATTGTGTTGGCATATCTTTTTATCCTCTTTTTTGGTACTCCTGAATTGAACACAGGGCCTTGCGTGTGATAGGCAAGCATTCTAGCTTTGAGCTGCACACAGCCCTAATATGACACTTTTTAAATCCAGTTGATGGGTATGTGAGCTGTTTCCACTTTTTGACCCCTAAGGAATAGTCTGTTATGAACATTTATATATAAATTTTTGGGTGGACGTGTTTCCAATTTTCTAGTTACCTCTGTATATAGTTAGGAGTGGGGTTATTTTTAAAGCTACTACTAACATTTTAATGAAAAAGCAAATTGTTTCATATTGATACTTCTAAAATTGTCTACAAGTTTCTACTGGTATGAATTTCTTTTTTTTTGTGGCCCCAGGGATTGAACTCACAACCTGGCGCCTGCCAGACAGGCGCTTAAGCCACTAAGCCAAACTCCTGGCCCTAGTTTTTTGAGGCAGGATCACACTACGTAGCTCAGACTGGCCTTGCGCTCGTGTTGTAGCCCAAGCCAGCCTCGAACTCACAATGCTCCTCCTACCTCAGGCTCCTGAGTTGTTGGGATTATATATTCTTTTTTTTTTTTTTTTTTTTTGCGGTACTGGGGATTGAACTCATAACCTCGCGCCTGCCAGGGCAGGTGCTTAAGCCACTGAGCCAAACTCCCAGCCCAGTTGTTGGGATTAAAGGCATGCTGAATTTCTTTTTTTGAGCACACAAAAAGGGAAATTATAAAGTAAGGGAAGTTGGAAAGGCAAGGTGATTGTTGGATTTGGTGGAATTTAAAGATTCCATACTGATCCATAAGATGATTGATATGGTTGATGAGTGATTTCTTAGAATTTGAAAAGAATTTTTATTTCTCTGGAAATCAGCTTTTTTTGTTGTTGTTTTTTTGAGACAGAGTCTTGCTATGTAGTCCAGGCTGGCCTTAAACCCACTGTGTAACCTAGGCTGGCCTTGAACTCGTGGTGATCTCCTTGTCTCAGACTCCCAAGTGCTGGGATTAAAGGGGTGTGCCACCACACCTGGCTGAAATCAACTCTTAGCAGTGTAAACTTGTGTTTTGGTCCTGTCATAATGCTTCTCATTTTTAAATTAGTATGTCCTCTAAGACCTCTAAACTTGGCTGTGGATACTGTTTTAATTTTTGATGTGTTGATAAGTTTTTTTTGTGTGTGTGTGTGTTTGTGAACTGACCAGAACAGCAGTAAATTTCTCAGATACTTGCTTTGTAGCCTTCTAAGTATGCACACCCACTCCACATTTTAAAAACTTGCTCCTCAACTTGCCTATGTAGTACATGCCTGTAATGCAAGTGCTCTAGGAGACTGAGACAGGAGGATCATAAAGTTTGAGCTCAGCCTAGGCAATTTTAGCAACTTAGCAAAGACTGGCTCTTAAAAAAAGGACTGGGGATGCAGTTAGTGCAAAGTCCTGGGTTCATTCCCCAGTGCAGTCAAACAGCATAACATAATACAACACAACACGGTTGTCTCAAGATTCTTGCTTCCTAAACTCACCTCTTTATTTTACCTCATTAGCATTATGCTGCTCTTTGACTTTAGGAATCAACTGGCATTTCATCTGTCTTGCCACTTTGGCTTCATCTTCTGTGTTCTGGATAAAGGTCTTACTTTTATGAACATAAATTTTTTAGATTTCATAAAAATGTTTCTTGCGTGTTCCTACATGTTTAAACCACAAATCTAAATGGAAAGTTCAATACAGGTTGCAGGATTGCCAAGGGTAGAAACAGGGTTTGGGTGGTTGCAGTGATCTCTCTCTACGAAAAATATACCAGGACAGAGGAGTGACTGAAGGAGACAGAGTGGTATTGAGAATAAATTGATTCTAAATTTTTTCCTTCTTTTTAAAAAACTCGTAATAGCTGGGTAAGGTAGCACATGCCTGTGGTCCCACCTACTTGGGACGCTGAGGCAGGAGAATCACCTTTGGACAACATAGCAAGATCTTATCTCAAAAATAACAAAAAACCGAAAGTGATAATTTACTTTATATAGGTTCACCAAGCCTTGTATTTTTATTACTTACAATAGAAAAGTATGTATATGTGTATATATATATATACGTGTATGTATACATGTTTTTGTGGTACTAGTGATTGAACCCAGGACTTTCTCAGTGAGCTGTGTGCCCAGGTCTTTTTTATTTTTATAAGTTTTACTTTTTTTTTTTTTTCCTTTGGTTCTTTTTGAGACGGTCTCTGTATGTAGTCCAGACTGGCCTTGAACTTATCATGTAAACCCGGCTAACCTTGAACTCGTGTGGCTCCTCCTGGCTCCTTCTCCTGAGTGCTGGGATTAGAGGCATATACCACTATACTCAGCAAGTTTTTGCCTTACTAAGGTTGTTTTCCTTTGGTGGTGTTGGGGATTGAGCCCAGGGCCTCATACATACTGGGCAAGTTGTCTACCACTGACGTATGTCCCTGGCCACTATGCTAGTGTTTATTTCAATATACAGAACATTCTTTTTCTTCCTTTTTCTTTTTTTGGAACCAGGGTCATGTTTTGTAGTCCAGGCTGGCCTTGAGCTCACTGTGTAGCCCGGGCTGGCCTCGAACTTGGTGCAGTGCTCCTGCCTCAGCCTCCTGAGTGCTAGGATTACAAGCATGCACCATGACTGGCGAGAGCAGGTTTTTTTTTTTTTTCTTGGTTAAATCCTAAGAAGTTAGTTTTTTCTTTTTTTTCCCTTGTGCTTTTTTTTTTAGTGGGAGCTGCATGTTTCTGCTTTTTTCGTTCACCAGTTTAAAACCACGTCTGTTCTGCTTTGTGACCCCGTGGTTCTTTCTGTTCACATAGTTACAAGGTTTGAAAGAGGGTCTTTTGGAAGGTGGTTGTTGGGGCACTTGATGCTTGAAAAAATCCTTTCCTGGAAACAAGGAGTTGTTTGTTTCTCACCCCATTTGAGGGTTGAACCCAAGGTCTTCACACTGAGTTATACTACCCAAGTCCACTTTTTATTTATTTATTTAGTACTGGAAATTGAACTCAGGACCTTGTGCTTGCCAGGTAGGTGCTGTGCCACTGAGCTATATTCCTGGCTATTTTTATTTTGAATACAGGGTCTTTCTTTGTAGCTGAGACTGGGGTTGAACTCATGGTCCTTAATCTTGCAAAACTGGGATTATAGGGCACACCACCACGTTTGGTTGTTGCTTCCTTTTTTAAGCCGTTTCTTTGCTGCTCCAGGGCATACAGCTCCTGAGTGTCTGTAAAAAAAGTCCCATTTTCTCCCCACTGTGGTCTAGAGAGCCATATATGCCAGTCCTCTCTGCTACCAGAGCTTGGAGTAGTTTAGGATACAGTCCCTGTACCTCCTAGCTATAGTTGGGGTGCTTGATGTAAGGGAAAAATAGGAGTATATTTTAAGCCACCTCTCTATACTCTTCTCAGGGATTGAAGTCCTGGGAAGTGCTTATGTACCATTAATTCTGTTGCCCTTTTTTCCTGTGATCTAGAGAAGCTTGAGTGTGTCTAATGGTCTCTGCTTCTAGAGTTTGAGTTAAGAACAAACGGTGGGGAACCTTAAAGTTGAGGGCGCTATATGTGAGGTCCAATCCTATTCTTCCCGGGAGAGGCTGGATGTTGAGTTTCCTTTTGCAGTTTTGTGGTGCACTTAGAACCAGGCTCCTGTTTTCTTTGATTTTGTGTCAAAGGAATTGATCTGTTGAATAGATGTTTATGTGGTTGGTACACGTGTGGGTGAAGATAGAGCCAGGTGTTTCCTCTTTCTAACTGGTTGCTGTTATCACTTGCTGATCTCTGCTTTTAGATTCCTTTCCCCAATTTCAGTTCTTGTAAAAGGTGGTACTTGTATATGTGAGAAAAGCCTTTCATATACCTGTTACTGGAAACATTCCCATTCTACTCTTTTAATTGTCATTTTGAGACTCTGGTGCTTTTTGTTTCATTGCTTTTTATGTTTTGGTTTTTTGAGCTAGGATCTTGCTATATAGTTCAGTCAGGCCTTGAACTCACTATGTAAACCTGGCTGGCCTTGAACTCCTGATGATCCTCCTCCTCCTAGGTCCTGGTAACCAGTATTCTACTTTACTGTACTTTTGTTTTGTTTTATTTTGTTTTGTTTTTTGAGACAGGGTCTCCCTCTTCAGTTCAGGCTGGTCTTGAGCTCATTTTGTTGTAGTCCAGGCTGGTTTTGAATTTCCAGCGATTTTCTTCCCTAAGTCTCCCGAGTGCTGGGATTACAGGTGTGTGCCACCGTGCCTGGCCCAGTATTCTATATTTAATGACTTCCTGGGAATTTGCTTTTTTAAAGCCATTCTACTGGTCTCTGCCTTTTTTGTTTTTCTTTTTTTTTTTCCTGTTACCTCTTATTTTGCTCTTTTAAAAATTTTTTTTTAACTTTTAAAAATTGGTACCAGTTCATAGTGCATAATGATTACCTTCATTATGGGGAGTTGGTAAATGTACATGACATTTTTTTTTGTAATTTTAACCCCTTCCTGCTTTATTTTTATTTAAAAAATTAAAAATAGTTTTTTGAGACAGGGTCTTGCTAATTATTTTAGGCTGGCCTTGAACTCATGGTGATCCTCCTGCCTCAGCCTCCTGAGTGTTGCGTTTACAGGTTTGTGTCATCACACCCAGCTGGTCTCTGATTTATAGTCCATGGCAAGGAAAGATTGTCAGTGCTTTTGGATTTTGTTTCATTTTTGAATGTTCTGGTAGGTAAAGAGTGAAGAAGAGACCTGAGAGTAGCAGTGAAGTTTGCTAAAAAGTATGCCAGCTTTAGCTTAATTCTCTTTGTATTACTGATAAGATTTCTCTCTTTCTTTCATAGGACTTGGATGTTGTAGGTGATGGTATGCAGTGCCCTCCTTCACCCTTGCTTTTTGATCCTTCACTAACCCTTGAAGATCATTCAATCAAAGAAATTGCTGAAGGCTCAGTGGATATATTGGCAAGTGAAGAGTAACACTATCTAGACTTCCCATATATAGTGACTTGGCCAGGCAGGGGATTTCCTGCTGTCTAGCGTGTACTCCAGGAAGTGGGAGTGTGATCATGAGTAGAATATAAAGATACCTGGCTTTCACATAGTACCATATAAGAAAAGTACTTTTTTCTCGTGACATTCAGCTTCCTGAGTGTATAAATAAATGTACTTCTCCTTTTCCTTCTCTTCTTCCTCCTCCTTATCTTTCTCTTCTCCCTTTTCCCCTCCCTGTCTCCTTTCTCTCCCTCTCTCCTTTCCTCCTCCCTCCCTCTCTCCCTCCCTCCCTCCCTCTCCCCTGCCCCGTCCTTTCTTTCTTCTCCCATCAGGAAAGAGAGCTCAATTTGGCTTCAGTTTTCTTTGTTTAAAAAAAAGAATATTTTCTAAAAAACACCTTTTTCAAACAAGGGGTGTAGCTCAGTGGTAGAGTGCACTCTTAACAATGTGTGAGCCCTGGGTTCATTTCTCACCACTGCAAGGGTGGTGGTGGTTGTGGTGGGGCTTTTCTGTTTCAGAATGTCCTCCAGTTCTCCAGATGGGCCTTACACTACCTCATGTCCTCTGCTCATCTTAGCATAGGACATATTTGTTTAAATGACAGTTTTGAGACAAGGACACTAGGTAAATTGTACCATTTAAGAGTTCTTCACTGGGATTGTTCTAGTTGTAGAATAGGGACCAGTAATGTGATGGGTGGGATGCTTATGGCCCTGACTGAAGACCAGCAGTTATGCTATAGCTGTTGGTTTCAAGCAGAGGCCTACATGAATGACTTCCTATGGTTTGTTGGCATCTCTGGAACCTCAGTGGAGAATGACTATTTCATTTGGAAGAAACAACCCACACTTCTTTCTCCCATTGGGAGAGCCTCAGGAATGCTATAACTAACGACTTTTGACTCTAAGGGATAGGATAGCAAAGTATTGGGAGGAACAACCATCCAGAGTTCCTTTTTAGTTTCTGTTGTTGTCTTGTTGCTACCATAATAAGGGCATTGGTAGGTCAGATTCATGCTTCAGACCACAGAGAATTTCTAACCCAAGTGTGTTTATTCCTTTTCACAGGGCCAGATGCAGATGGCTGGAGATGGGTGCAGATCCCAGGGATCTCGAAATTCTGAGAAAGTCTGTGCACCATTGCCTCAAAGTGGATTGGCTACTGCAAATGGGAAACCAGAACCCACTTCTATCAGTTGACAGTTTTATTCTAGGAACTATTTGATTTGGTGGATTTGAATTTCCCATTCTTCAAGCAAGTATCTCTGATCATCTCTTACTTAAACGGGGCAACTCTGCCTTGTTTTCCTTCTGAGTGTTATAGTCAAATAAAAGCTAAATTTGGGGAGAATGGGTCAGTAGTGTCCAAAAGGCGTGGGTTTCTTTCCATCCTGTGCAAGGAGAGGTAATCCCTATCTCTGGGTTTGAGTGAATGTTTGGAACTTTGTCTAATGGGAAAGACACCTTTGGAGTGACATTTCCTAAGTCGTGGGCAAAAATCCACATAGATGACTAGGTGAGGGTGTGTTTTAAGAATGGTGCCTTTGAAGTATTGATTGTTCCAGCATCTGGTTATCTACCCTAAGGCCTGCATTTCAGCCTTTCTTTATCACATCCACTTAATCTGGCAGCCTGAACCCTTCTCCTTAACTGAACTCTTGACTTACCCTCTGAGAAATATCCCATAGGACTGGGCCCTCCTTAACCATGTATCTTCTAATCTATGTAGATTTCTGTGGTGGGCTATCTTATGTAAAATACAGTAAAAATTTATTGTATATAGTTTCTATTAAATGTTAAAACTTGAAAATGTATAAGAGTTGCCTGAATCAATTGCATTTTTGTGTTTAAGAGTGTCTTGTTTGTTTTGTTTTGGAGATCTTAGGGAGTGGTTTCTGGGGAAGGAAAATGGGACTTTTTTTTAATATCAAGAGATAATTTTTAGTAGTTCATTTTGGTTTGAAGGATAAGGCAGAAACCTGCAAGAAGTAAATGAAAACAGGTGGGACTTCATTAAAGCCAACCAGTTAAAAAATTTATTTTCACCCTCCACTCTGATTCCCCAACTTTTGATTTCATTTTTTCTCAAAATTTAATGGTTTCATATAATTCTAGTAGTACTGTGGAAAGCTGTGATTGGAAGATTGCAAGTATGAGACCAGCCTAGGCAATTTAGTAAGTTAGTGTAGTGAGCCCTTGTCTTAAAAAAAACAAAAACAAAAGTGGGGGAGGGGAGGGCCTTGGCATATAGCTCAGTGTGAAGGCCCTGGATTCAGTCCCTAATACTGTAAAAACAAATTAATGCGTAGTTAATTATACTAAAATTATCTAGTGCTAGGAATGTACATAAAAATGAAGGCAAGTGGGATTTGATGCTGGGTCACTGAGGTGTAAGTTACTATTTGTGTACTGGGGTGGGATCCATGACCTCATGGTAAATACCCCACCACTGAGCTACTTCCCCAGTCTCTTGGAATTTTTGATGCTGAATCTTAGAGAAGAGTTAAAATAGAAGTTCAATTAGGGTTAAAATTCCTGTGGTGGAGGCTGAGACAGGAGGATTGCTGAGTTCACTACTCACCTGTGCTATATAGTTCAAAGCCACCCTGAAATGCATAGTGAGACCCTATTCCAAAAGCTGTGGGGGGGAAGTATGCTAGTAAATGATGCACTATGACAATGCAGCCAAAAGATTTTTTTTTTTTTAGAAAAAACACACTGGGGCACAGAAGCCTTTATACAGTTACACCATCTAAACTAAATACTTAACCCAGGGAATGGTCAAATAGTCCCACATGAGGGCCACACCCTGTAGTGATGCTCCAGATTGTGGTTTTCACTGCTCTGTTTTTATTTTGTCTAAAACTCACCAAATCCAGTGATCTACCTCTGAGCTACACGCTAGCGCTTTTTCATTGGTTTTGGACAGCATCTCAGTTGCCTAGGCTAGCCTCCGGTCTGGTCTTCCTGCTTCAGCTTGCTGAGTAGCTGTGATTGAAGGTTGTGCCTCCATGCCTGGTTTCATAGAGTAGTTATTTATTTATTTATTTATTTAATTTTATTTTACTAACTACTTAACACAGTTGACAGTGTGTTTACACAGAAGTTATTAGATGATGGGTGTGGTGGCACATGCCTGGAATCCCAGCACTTGGGAGGCTGAGGCAGGAGGGTCACTATACGAATTTGAGGCCAGCCTAAACTACATAGCAAAATTGTCTCAAACCCCCTGACTAAAAGTCCACTTAATGTTCTCAAAGTGGATTTGCATACCAATAATATAGGTAACCAAAGATAATGTAACAGGCTTATGAGCTCTTTTGGGGGGATACAGATGAGGGAATCTATATTCTTAGCACCCCAGAAATTCTGTTGGTTATTGGTTTGCACACCTAGCTGCAGCAAGTTTTGGGAAGGCCACATTCACCCAGGTCCTGGTACTTAGGCACAAGGAAGAGAGCATGGAAAGAAGGGCCTTGAGACTGCAATATACTGAGAAGTCTTGGTCCTGTTGATGGAGTCCCCTAGGGAAGGTTTCCTGTTGGAATGTGTAATATGCTAGGCGTCAGAGTCCAAGGTGGTTTCCAGAGCAGTAGAATAAGGAATATAAACCTGCTCTGCGTATAGAATAAGTCTCTTACTGCAGAAAATTGGTTTTTCAGATTGGTTAGTAAGAGGCGTGGGAAGGATTTACTAGGTTGAAGTTTAAAAAGTACAGTCAAGTGGAATGTGGGCATTCAGAAAAATGAGAAATTATTTCCTGGAACTGGGAACGTTTATACTACTCTTGGATTGGAAATCCTGGGAAAGGTAGCCTATCCTCTAGAAAGGCACTGCCCATTTTACAGGTGTGAGTTTAGCTTTATTTTTATTTTTATTTTTTGGGGAGCTGGGGATCAAACTCAAAACCTCGTTCCTGCCAGGCAGGTGCTTATGCCACTAAACTAAATCCCTGGCCCTATTTTTTGAGACAGGGTCTCACTATGCAGTTCAGGCTGGCCTTGAACTCACTTTGTAGCCCAGGCTGGTCTCAAACTCAATGATCCTCCTGCCTCAGCCTCCCAAGTGCTGGGATTAAAGGTGTGTGCCGCTATGCCTGGCTTTATTTATTTTTTAAAGATGGGTAATTTGAGCATTCTTTGAATTGTCAGCCCTTTATTTTAGGATCAGATTCTTGCTCTTTTCTTTCTCAAGTGAATTTATGGACTCAGTATTCTTAGGGAGTTTGGGTGGGATAGGTTTGAAGGAAAGGAATCTAATTTAACTAAGGAAATGCCAATATTGATCACCATGGGTAGCTTTAAGTGGGTCGCAGAAGTTGCAGCCTTAAAAGTATAATTTTTAGTTATGATTTTCCTTGTCTCCTTTCGATTTCTTCTACCTCATTCCCACTCCTGAATCTTTGATCCCTTATTCTTAGGAGGTGTAGAAATGTTGACAGGTCTTACTTTTGGAAACGTTTAGGCTGAGAAGAAGTGTTGGTCTTGCCTAGTCAGGGATCAGAAGTCTCAGCCTGACTGATCTAGAGGAGGCAAAGATGAGTTTTGTTTGATGAACCATCTTTTGGTAGTGTGGAAAGGGAATAAAGACATTAGCAAGTCATTGACCCTTAAGCTTTATCTTACAATCATGTTAAACGGGGTCTGTAAATTAAAAGAAAATTTATGAATAGTGAAAAGTCTTTAAAAAGTAAAAGACAAGATTAGGTAGCATTTGGCGTAAACTTTTTATCTTTTTTATTTTATTTTATTTATTTTTTGGGGGGATACCAGGAATCAAACTCAGGACCTTGTACTTGCCAAGCAGGGGCTTGTGACACTGAGCTATATCCCCAGTCCCTGCCTTTTATCTTTAATATTAACCTGTTAACCTCTTCATTTTGAGGTGTTTACTCAAATACAACAGATGGAATTTAACAGCATACAGATTCCTTCCTGTGTTTTTTTTTTTTTTTTTTTTTTTTTTTTTTTTTTTTTTTTTTTTTTTTTTTTTTTTTTTTTTTTTTTTTTTTTTTTTTTTTTGCGGCACCGGGGATTGAACTTACAGCCTTGCGCCTGCCAGGGCAGGCGCTTAAGGCACTGAGCCAACTCCCGGCCCTGGTTTTTTGAGGCAGGGTCGCACTATGTAGCTCAGGTCGGCCTTGCGCCGCGTTGTAGCCCAAGCCGGCCTCGAACTCACAACGCTCCGCCTACCTCAGCCTCCCGAGTGCTGGGATTAAAGGCGTGCGCCACCACGCCCGGCCTCCTTCCTGTTTTTAAAATATTTCTTATTTTAATTATAACAGTGGTGAAGGAATATACTAAAGATACCTATTTTTAAAAATTTTTTCTTTCTTTTTGATTTCTTGAGACAGGGTCTTGCCGTGTAATTTAGGCTGGACTTGAACCCCCTGTGTAGCCTAGACTGGCCTCAAACTCACATTGGTCCTCCTGCCTCAGCCTCCCAAGTGCTGGGATTACATGTATGTGCCACCATGCCCAGCTTAGATGTCTGTTTTTGTGGCCATGGGACCATTAAAATCTTTTTTTTTTAACTATAGATCTTGTCTCTTTTGTAGACCTGAAGACATTTTATAGTGACAGCTTTAGATAATATAAACAAAGCCTCAAGTAGACAACAAAGTTTATACCACAAAGATAATGATTAGTAGCTAGTCTCTGTGTTGCCATTTTTATTTTATAGGCACACCTGTATAAGCTAAGTCCTTCCTGAAAAGGTATTTGAAAATATACTCAAATTATATAATGTATATATACTATAAGAAAGACACATTTTTGGAGGGGCTAGTGGGACTTGAACTTAAGATTTTTTTGCTCTGTAGGGTAGACTGTTTTAAATGTAGCTGGAGACTGCCAGTGGGGTGCAGTGTTTAATGCCTCCCCTTCTGTTTTTTTCAGATAGTCTCACTTTGAAGCTCAGGCTAGCTTTGAACTCACTTTGTAGCCCAGGTTGGCCTCAGATTTGCAACAATCCTCCTGCCTCAGCCTCCTGAGTGCTGAAATTACAGACATGCTCCACCACACCTGGCTTTGGGGCCCCTTTTTATATCTAGACTAATTTTTGTTTAATATTACTGTTACTCTAATTTTGTGGGAGGGGTTATACTTTTCTGTTGGGTGTTTAAGACCAAGTCAAAGTAAGACCTGTTTTAATCAAAATCAATCTATTTATATGTATGTATATATACATATATACGTAGGTTTTTTTTTTTCTTTTTTTGAGATAGAGTATCACTATATAGTTGAGGTTGTGCCTGAGCTCAGTATGCATGTAGCCCAGGTTGGCCTCAAACTTTTAGTGATCCTCCTGCCTCAGCCTCCAGTGCTGGGATTACAGGGACATGCCACCATGCCCAGCATCATCTATATTTCTTTTTCTTTCTTTTTTTTTTTTTTTTTTTGTGGGGATTGAACCCAGGGCCCCGTGCATGCAAGACAAGAGCTCTGCCACTGAGCCACATCCCCAGCCCTAATTCTTATGGTCAGTTAAAGCTCCATTGGGGTTACATTTGGGGCCCTTGTGCAGAGCCTCTCAGCTCTTCTAGTTTTTCTCTCTCAGTTGTGTCATTTGCCAGGATAGGTCATGGTTCCCAATCCTGGGAACCCTTAATGTTTGCTCTTAACTAACCCTCCTTTTAGTAAAATGGACACTGGTTGATTCTTGCGATCTGTTGTCTAACATTCTTCCTAATTGGGAGACTGGGTGATTCACTGGAGTTGTAGAATTTTTTCAGAGGATTGTTAGCATATCCTGGGTTTTGGCTAACCTGGGAGGGAAAGGGTCAAAATGTTGGCCCTCTTCCTAGCTCAGTCATCTTTTTTTTTTTTAATTATTGCAATTTTATTTTAATCTTCTAAGTCGTTCGTTTCATATGCTTGACTCATAAACTCTAAATCATGTATATGAATAAAAAAATGAATATAAGTGCTTTAAACATGGGCAAAATCCTATTACAATCTGTATTTTTAAATCAAATTGCTTATTTTTACAACAGTGGAAAACTAAATAAGAAAGTACATAGGAAAATATAATAATTTCAATATTCTCTTTTCATTTTTTTTTTTTTTTTGTAGCAGGGATTGAACTCACAACCTTGCGCCTGCCAGGCAGATGCTTACGCACTGAGATAAATCCCCAGCCCTATTTTTTGTGACAGGGTCTCCCTATGCAGTTCAGGCTGGCTTTGAACTCACTTTGTAGCCCAGGCTGGTCTGGAACTCACAAGGATCCTCCTGCCTCAGCCTCCTGAGTGTTGGGATTAAAGGCATGCAACACCACACCCGGCTTCATTTTTTTTTTCTTTTATTTATAGAGAATCTACATAGAAACCAACAGAACAGACAAGCAGGTTTAGCAAGGTCATGGTACAAGGTCACAAAGCCCTGTACAGAAATCTAGTGTTGGCCTGTATACAAACAATGAACAATTCAAAAGTAAAATTGTAAAGGCACAAGGTACAACATCACAAAAAAGCTTAGAGTAACATTACTATATAAATCTACCAAAATATATTCATTATCTGTATCCTAAAAACTATAAAAACTGATCAAAAGTACTCAAATACAACCTAAATAAGTGGAAAGAGACTATGTATGTGACTTGGACAAATATCAAAACATTTATTCTCCCTAAACTTATCTATAGATTCACCTCAATATCTATCAAAATCTCAGCACAATTTTTTTTTTTTTCAGTGAAGGGAGGCATTGAATTTACTTCTGGACAGGCCATGTGGATGACAAAGGAGGCCATTGTGATTTTTTTTCCTTTTTTTAAACTATCCTATTTTTTTATATACATATGCATAGTTTTTCTTTCAGTTTGTCACACAAGTGAAACAATATGATGCCTACACATGTGTGACATTTATTTCACTAATAAATATGTTCTTAAGGCTCATCCATTTAAGTATAAAAGTGTCCAGTTTATTGTTCTTTATAGCTGAGTAGTATTCCGTTATATAGAAATATCACATCTTAACTGGGCGTGGTGGTGCACACCTTTAATCCCAGCACTCGGGAGGCTAAGGTAGGCGGAGCGTTGTGAGTTCGAGACTGGCTTGGGCTACAACGTGAGCACAAGTCCGGCCTGAGCTACATAGTGCAACCCTGCCTCAAAAAAACTAGGGCCAGGAGTTAGGCTCAATGGCTTAAGTGCCTGTCTGTCAGGTGGGAGGTTGTGAGTTCGATACCTGGTGCTGCAAAAAAAAAAAAAAAACAAAACACATCTTTTTTGTCCATTCCTCGGTTGATGGGCATTTAAGTTGTTTCCAATATCTGGCCATTGTGAACTATGCTGTTAATTCTCTTTTTAAATATGGCTTTATTTTATTTTATTTTCCAATTTTAAATAGTTTCATTGAAGACATTGCATTTCCACTTATAGTACAGTGCTTATAAAGTGCAATGTTATCTTTTCCCTGTGTACATGTTCCATTGTTCAAGTATTGAGAATGCCCACTACTTGACTATAGCAGTTAAACTTTAATAACTGCCACAGAATTTGCTACAAATTTAGGTCCTTCAATTTTATTACTGGTGTGGAAGAATGCTAACTCACTCTGTCTGGGGTTGGCTAAATCAGCCTCTTCAATGGTGTTCCTGAGGAAGCACCAACAGAGGGAGGAGCTCCTCCACCAGGGAAACCCCCAGGCATTCCTCTGGGCCTGCCACCTGCACTCTGGTACAGCTTGATGATGTTGGGATTGCAGACTTTATCCAGTTCCTTCTGCTGATGTTCAAATTGTTCCTTCTCTGCAGTCTGATTCTTATCCAGCCAGTTGATGATTTCATTGCACTTGTCAAGAATCTTCTGTTTATCTTCATCATTGATCTTGCCCTGAAGTTTCTTGCCTTCAGCAGTTGCTTTCATATTGAAAGCATAGGACTCCAGTGAATTGTTGGAGGACACCTGGTCCCTTTGCTTCCCATCTTCAGCTTTGTACTTCTCTGCTTCCTGGACCATATGCTCTATGTCCTCCTTGCTCAAACGACCCTTATCATTAGTGATGATAATCTTTTGCTCTTTGCCTGTACTTTTGTACACTGCTGAGACATTGAGGATGCCATTGGCATCAATATAAAAAATGACTTCAATCTGAGGAATACCACGGGGTGTGGGAGGTGTGCCTGTGAGTTCAGATTTGCCAAGCAGGTTGTTATCCTTGGTCATGGCATGCTCACCTTCATATACCTGAATGAGCATGCCAGGCTGGTTGTCAGGGTAGGTAGTGAAGGTCTGTGTCTGCTTGGTAGGAATGGTAGTATTACATTTGATGAGGACTGTCATGACTCCACTAGCAGTTTCAATACCAAGAGAAAGAGGAGTGACGTCCAAAAGCAGCAAATCTTGAACATTTTCAGACTTGTCTCCAGATAGAACGGCAGCCTGAACAGCTGTACCATAAGCAACCGCCTCATCAAGGTTGATGTTCTAATTCAATTCTTTTCCATTGAAGAAGTCTTGTAGAAGCTTCTGGATCTTGGGGATATGAGTAGAACCACCCACCAGGACAATGTCATGAATCTGTGACTTGTTAAGTTTAGCATCTCAAAGAGCCTTCCCCACAGGGTCCAGAGTGCCACGGAATAGATCAGCATTCAACTCGTCAAATCAAACATGAGTAATGGAGGTATAGAAGTCCATTCCTTAATAGAGGGAATCAATCTCAATCCTGTCTTGGGTGCTGGAAGAGAGGGTTCTCTTAGCTCATTCACATGCAGTACAAAGACGGTGGACAGCTCTCTTGTTCTCACTGATGTCATTCTTATGCTTGTGCTTGAATTCAGCGATAAAATGACCATTCAGTTGTCAAAATCTTCTCTACCTAAGTGGGTGTTTCCAGCTGTAGATTTCTTTTTTTTTCTTTTGCGGTACCGGGGATTGAACTCACAACTTTGCGCCTGCCAGGGCAGGCGCTTAAGCCACTGAGCCGAACTCCCAGCCCTGGTTTTTTGAGGTAGGGTTGCACTATGTAGGTCAGGCCGGCCTTGCGCTAGCGTTGTAGCCCAAGCCGGCCTCAAACTCACAATGCTTCTCCTACCTCAGCCTCCCGAGTGCTGGGATTAAAGGCATGTGCCACCACGCCCAGCTCCAGCTGTAGATTTCACTTCAAAGATTCCATCTTCAATGGTGAGGATTGACACATCAAAAGTGCCACCTACTAAATAAAAAATCAGCACATTTCTTTCAGCTCCAACCTTTTTGTCTAAACCATAGGCAATAGCAGCAGCTGTTGGCTCATTGATAATTCTAGGTACATTAAGACCAGCACATGGTTCCAGCATCTTTGGCTGCCTGACACTAAGAGTCATTAAAGTAAGCTGGCACAGTAACTATAGCATTGGTAACAGTCTTCCCAAGATAAGCTTCTGCAATTTCCTTCATCTTTGTCAGCACCATAGAAGACACCTCTTCTGGATAGAAGCTCTTTGTCTCTCCTTTGTATTCTACTTGAACCTTGGGCCTGCCTGCATCATTCACCATCATGAAGGGCCAATGCTTCATATCAGACTGGACAACAGCATCATCAAATCTATGTCTAATTAGATGCTTGGCATCAAAAACTGTGTTGATTTTTGCAGCATCTCTGATCAGTTGTTTGGTGTCAGTGAAAGTGATATAACTTGGAGTGGTTCGATTTCTGTGATCATTGGGGATTATCTCCACTTTTCCATGCTGGAAGACACCCACACAGGAATAAGTGGTGCCAAGATCAATGCCAACAGCAGATTCCTTTGACACGGTTGCTTGTTTATAGATCCAGCTCTGCTGGCAAAGAAAACACACAAAAACCTACTAAGCTGCAGGCGTGTTCAATGAGCCTTTTTTTAAATTTTAAAGAGAATACAAACAAGCAAAATAAAATAGAATAAAGCCAATCAGAACAGAACAGTGTAAGTGATACAGGATTTCAAAACAAGATAATAGGAAATCAACAATGGCTACCATAATGCCTCTTGTTGTCTTCAAAATAGCTGTCCATACCATCAGACATAGTAAAATCAAACAAAATAGAACAGAATAGAACAAATAAAAAGAAAACAATGAACACAATATAGAACTTCAAAACAAGATAATAGTAAATCCAAAATGGCTACTATAATATATCTTGCTATCTTTGAAACATGCCACCAGATATAATAAAATCACACAAGACAAAACAGAATAAAACCAAACCAAACCAAACAATGAAAATGATACAGGACTTTAAAACAAGATAATAGGGAATTAACAATGACTACCAACTTCAGAATGAGATTCCCCATAGATTCTATATTGCATATTGTTATCCTCTAAATAGATGCTCAAACTACTGGCTTTAGGCCTGCAAAGTCAATGAAATACTAAACACTACAAGCATTTAAGCTGTATTTTACTTCAATAGCTATCTCAGCCTGTGTTTCTCCAGATCAGCTGGTTGCTTATGGGGGAAACAAGGGGAACACCTTGGCTCTTCTTGTCTCCCAGTCCATGTGCTTGAAGGGGCTGGCATCTGGTTCTCCTCCCCACAGTCTGCAAATGGCACCCACTCATAGGAAGTGACTGGCTTCTTGCTCTCCTCCCTGTGACCTGTGAATATCACTGACTCACAGGAAGGGACTGGCTTCTTGTTCTCCTCTTCGTAGCCTGTGAATGGCACCAACTCACAGGAAGGGGCTGGTGTCTGGTTCTCCTCCCCATGGCATGTGAATGGCTCAAATATGGCTTTAAATGGAGGTTAAATGTTCGTATCACTTGAAAAATCCAGATACAATGCAGCCGATAGATTTATATTAATTATAACATTTTACTTCCATTGATAGTTTATTCATTGTGACTCAAGGAAACCCCAGTCATCTTTTTTTAGCTTTGGTTTCCAAACCTCAAATGTTGAACACTCAGAAGATCAGTTATACCAGTACTGAAGTTGGAGCAGTAGTTTTTAATCTTAACTATTATAACCTCATCTGGACATTGGGCAGTTTGAAGTATGAAGCAAGACCAGAGAACAGCTACTTTTTCTCTTAGTATCTTGCTTGACTTAGTGTCTTACTTGAGTGTAGGTGACGGCTTACAATCATTTTTGCTGATGTTGTTTTGAGACAGGGTTTCTGTGTATAGTTCATGCTAACCTTAAACCCTTATGTAGCCCAGACTGGCTTCATACTTGCAGTGATCCTCATGCTTCCACTTCCAGAGTGCTTGGATTACAGGCATATACTACCATGCCTAGCAGCCTACCATTTTATTTTATTTATTTATTTGGGCACTGGGGATCAAACTCACAACCTTGTGCCTGCCAGCCAGGCATGTAAGCCACTGAGCCAAACTCCCAGCCCTCAGCCTACCATTTTAATACACTGCTTTTGTTTTTTTTGGTACTGGGGATCAAACTCACAACTTTGTGCCTGCCAGGCAGGCCCTTAGGCCACTGAACTAAATCTCCAGCCCTATTTTTTTGAGACAAGGTCTCACTATGCAGTTCAGGGTGGCCTTGAACTCACTTTGTAGCCCAGGCTGGTCTGGAACTCACAGTGATCGTCCTGCCTCAGCCTACTGAGTGCTGGGATTAAATGTGTGCAACACCATGCCTGGCTCTGCTTTTGTTTTTAATTGTTTTTTTGGAGATAGTGTCTTGCTATGTAGCTCAAACTTGTGGACATCCTTCTGCCTCAGGCTCCTGAGTGCTGGAATTATAGATGTGTATTGCTACATCTGGCTTAGAAGTCATATTTTTACAGAATGTTAGCAGGTAACAGTTAAAAGTTTCACAAGGAAAATTTAAAATCAAACAACATGGAATTTTAGGATAATAATTATGATTATAGTGGAACCACTAGCGTTTTTTTAATCTCTAAAATATATTAAACGATTTTTAGTATAAAATAACATCAGTAGGTTGCCTTTAATTACAGAAATAGAAAGATATCCCTTGCTTATGGATAGGAAAAACCAATGTAGTGAAGATGGCTATACTCACAAGATTGTTATACAGATTTAATGCAATCCCAATCAAAATACCATTAACATACCTTACAGAACTAGAGAAAACATTTCTAGAATTCATCTGGAACCAGAAGAGACTTAGAATAGCAAAGGTAATCCAGGGCAACAAAGGCAAGACAGAAGGAGGAATCACAATTCCTGACTTGAAGTTATACTACAAAGCTACTGTGATAAAATCAGCATGGTATTGGCAAAAAGCAAAACAAAACAAAAAAATAGACCCGAGGACCAGTGGAACAGATTAGAATATGCAGACACAGCTACAAACACACTCAGCCACCTTACCTTTCATAAAGGGGCCAAATATGTTCACTGGGAGGAAGATGGCCTCTTTAATAAATGGTGCTGGAAAAACTGACCCTCTATGTGCTGAAGGCTAAAATTAGACCCATGTCTATTGCCACGCACTAAACTAAAGACAAAATGGATCAAAGGTCTAAGTATTAAAATAGCAACACTTTATCTACTGGAAGATAAAGTAGGTAGAAACCTTGAAGACATAAGTGTAAGCAGAGACTTCATGAACAAAACCCAGACTACATGGGAGATACTTCAAAGAACAACTGGGATCTCATCTTTTGCACAGCCAAAGAAATCACCAACAAAGTGAAAGGACAGCCCACAAAATGGAAAAAGTTTTAGCTAGCTGCCCCTCAGACAAAGAACTACTATCTAGAACATATAAAGAACTGAAAAAAATCAGACCTTCGAATTCAAAGACTCAATCCAAAATTGTCATCTGAGATAATATGCATTTCTCAGTGAAGAAATACAAATGGCAAATAAATATATGAAAAAAATTTCAACATCATTGATCATTCAAGAAATGAAGATTAAAACTACACTGAGATTCCATCTTACCCCAGAAAGAATGGCTACCATCAAGAAATAAACCAATAACAGCCAGACGTGGTGGCACACGCCTTTAATCCCAGCACTGGGGAGGCTGAGGTAGGAGGAGCATTGTGAGTTTGA
>RJWM01010218.1:47202-64734 GCA_004363535.1 Dasyprocta punctata
TGCCTCATGTTAGCTTCAAGGCAGTTGCCTATATCATCTGTTGTAACACAATCATACTAAGATAGGTTAAAATCCCTCAGAACAGAGCAGTGAAAGTAATACCTGGTTTTGAAGCAGGGTGATCATATATCACTGAAGGCTACCCTTATAAATTTTGTTATCTTTACAATAGCTGTCTTTGTCATCATTTATGATGAAGTTAGGCTGGTCGAGGTGGAATAGGATTAAACTAAACAGCTCATTGAAAACAATACTGGACTTAAATCCCGTTAGTGGATCATTCATTTGTCTGCCCTGCTTGGTGGTATCTCTCTGTCGCTTTTTCTGGAGCAGTGGACTTCTTTACCCCTCTCTAGAATGTCCTTCAGTATTCTCTGTAGAGTTGGCTCAGTCGTCATAAATTTCTTTAGTTGTTCTTTGTCGTGGAAGTATCTTATTTCTCCGTTGATTTTAAAAGATAATTTTGCAGGGTACATTAATCTGGGTTGGAAGTTATTTTCCTTCAGGGCTTGAAATATTTCACTCCAAGCTCTTCTTGACCTGATGATTTGTGTTCAGAAGTCTGTCGTGATTCTGATGGGCCTTCCTTTGTAGGTAATCTGTCTCTTTTCTCTAATAGCTTTTAATATTATGTTTTTGTGTTGGATTTCTGGAATTTTGATTATTATATGTCTGGGTGTAGGCTTGTTTTGGTCAAGTTTAGTTGGAGTTCAATGTGCTTCAGTTATCTGAAAGTCTCTTCCTGTTCCCATGCTTGGGAAGTTTTCTGAAATTATTTCTGTAAATAGTCTTTTAATTTGATTTGTATTGACCCCTGCTTTTTCACTCACACCTTTTATTTTTAAGTTATGTTTCCTTGGGTTGTCTTGCAGCCGTTGCACTGCCACTTCCAGATTTCTAATTATCTTGAGAAAGTCTCTCCTTTCTTTTTCCCAAGTTTTCATTCTTTCTTCCAGATACGAAAGTCTATCCTTAGTTTCCTTCAAGAGGTTCTGCCAACTTTTATTGGAGTCTTTGATGTCCTGGTAGTCTCTCTGAACCTGATTAATGCGTTCTAAGTCTTTATTTGTTTCATTCTCAACTTCCTTTGATTTTTCATCCTCCACCTTTCCTGCTATGTTTCCTTTAGAGGCGCTTACTGATTTGCCGATTATGTATTTCATTTCAATTCTCAGTTGGGCTAACAGTGCTGCTTTAATTTCTTTCATAGCTTCGTGGAGTTGTCTCCCCACTTCAGTTGTCAACTCCTCTGAGAGTTTAATTTTTGGACTCCCGACCGTTTCAGCGTTAGCGTCCCTGAAATTGGTTCTGCTTGTATCAGAGTCTGGAGAGCGCCCTCTGCCTTTCCGTCTTGGCATTTTCCTGGGCTTACCAGTGAGGCTGTGTTGGTCCACTGCCTCTCCCAAGCCTGTTTCTGCTCCATGTATGTCTGCTGCAGTGTGCGAGAGGACGGGGCCGCTGCCTGGTAACCTGTACCGGGCCATCCGCCAAACTTCCCCTATCACCTCCAGGGCACCCACGCCGTTTCCACCACGACCTTCCAGGAACTGTGCCTAATTAGGTGCAGTTCCGGTTTCAAGATGGCTGCCTGTCCCTCACTCTCCCTCGGGGGTGGGGGGCTGGGGGCTGCCGGGTTCACTCACTCGCCTGTTTGTGACCACCTCGCTCCGCAGTCGACCGCTGCCTCCGCCATCACGCCGCACCATAGCAATTCCACTGGCAATTCCACCACGTATTGCTAGCACCTGGATCATATCTTCTCAGCTCGGGTTGCAGCGCTGATTGGATTTGGCTCTGGACAGAGGTGCTGCTGGTCTCCGCCTTTGTTTATTTCATTCTTTTACTCTTTCTGTGGGCTACAGTTCTCGTTTTAGATTCTTCTTGGGTCCAGAGGACCCATCTCCCTCTTTTTTTCTTCTCTCTGTTATTATATTAGTTTATATTCCAGCATTCAGATGATATATTCAGGGAGCCTCCCTGTCATGGTGTTATCTGGGTGGCCATCTTGGAGGAAGTCCTATCACCCATTTCTTTGAACACATTCTTGGAAACTTGTCTATGGCCTCAAGGCTTTATCACTTCTGGGAACTGTGGGATTTCTTTTATGTTGAAGTGTGATGGTTAAGTTTAATTGTCAATTTGATTGACTTAGGAGTAGTGTAGGGGATTAGTAAAGCACACTTATTGGTTTGTTTGCCAGGGTCATGGAGATGCGTATCTGGGTACTATATATAGTTTCTAATCCCTTCTTCTCTGGCACTGTTCACTTTTTCTGCTTCCTAGCCACAATGAACTAACCAGCTTTGCTCTGGTATACTCTTCCATCATGATGTTTCTGTTCTAGAGCTAGCTGATCATGAACTGAATCCCCTAAAACAATGAATCAAATTAAATCTCATTTTCTTTAAGTTTGGGATAGTGAAAGGTGTGTCCCAGTGTTAAGAAAACTGACCATTTCAGAAAAGTGGTATCATGAGTGGGGCCTTGATGTGACTGTATCTGACCATGTAGTTCAATAACCTTTGGAACTGGTTTGAAGGAGAAATTTGGAACAGTTTGTAGGTTTAGGATGGAGGGAGCCTAGAAGGCTGTAAGAACAGCCTTACGGGTGATTCTGTCAGACCTCAGAGGACTGACCGGAATTGGGATAGTAAAGGCCAAGATAGGAGGTTTCAGTTGGGAATGAAATTTTATTGATGATTGGATTAGAAGCCATGTGTGTTATACTCTGTCAAACAAATTGTGTACATTTCCTCCATGTCCTGAGACTTTGTGGGAGACTGAGATTACGCTCAATTGGCTAATTAATTTGGTGGAGGGAATTTCAAGGCAGTGCAACATTCATGCTGTGATTTGGGCACTGTTGACTGATTTTAGACAGATTTATGCAGAGCACTGTGGGCTAACAAACAGAGCAAACACATGTGAAAAACTTAATTGTATCTCCCAAAGAAACCATGTGTAAATTTAGAGCCAAAGGAAGTATAGTTGCTGAAGAGATTAATACTATTAAAACGAAGTCAAATACTTTGTACAGGGACAAGGAGAAAGATGCCTTGAGTGCATCTCATAAATCAGCAAGACCCCACTATCTTCAGGTTCAAGGATGAAAAAAATGTCAAACATTTATTTGAGAAGAGAGTCCTAGGGACCTCCTGCTCAAGAAGGACCCCCTAGGGAATTGGTTCCTTGTGATTCATTCCACTATGCTCAGTCACCCAGGGATACAGAAACCACTGCAGACAGGACCCCAGGACACTGACTACTGTTCACACTGACAGAAGACCTTAGCATTGCTCATGGGATACTGGTTTTGCACATGCAGAGTGAAGGAGTTGTGGGGTTAGGGAGGCTTCCAGATTTCAAAGGGAGGCCAGGTAAAGTGCCCGTGTGTCTTTGTTGAGACAAAATATCTGACGCACAAAATTAGGAAAGGAAAAGTTTATTTCTTACAGTTCTTGGGGGTTTCAGTGCATACTCAGTTGGCTCCAAGGCAGCGTGGCATGGCAGTGCTGCCATTCATGGCTGCCGCAAACAGCAAAGCGCCCAAACTGGGAAGAGAGAGAGACACACATACATCTTCCTCTTGCCCTTACACTGTATGTCAGCTCCACCCCTGGGTGGGTGGAGCACTCACATTGCCAATCCCAGCACTAGACAACAAACCAGTCACGAATACCAGACTCAGCTTTGTCCAATATTACATGAGGCTTTGTTGGGGGCCATTCAATCGACCACACTATAACATCGTGAGAAGGCAGTGCATGAAGCTGTGGGAATAAACTCAAAGGTGCAGTGGACACTCCAGAAAGTTGAAGATGCTGGGAACATAGAACATCTGTTAAAGGAAACTGCAGACCATAAGCATAGCCAGCCCAAGACAGAGGTCATGTGGGTTGTAACTAGCAAAGCCATAAAGATAAGGCATTCCAAGCCGTCTGAAGCACATATTTTACCACCATGTGCTC
The DNA here is from genome assembly GCA_004363535.1 of Dasyprocta punctata. NCBI lineage: Eukaryota > Metazoa > Chordata > Mammalia > Rodentia > Dasyproctidae > Dasyprocta > Dasyprocta punctata. The sequence goes on from RJWM01010218.1 coordinate 51,171, forward strand.
TGCATCCTGTAAGACTTAACATTTGCCCTACTGGATTTTGTTCTCACTTTGATGTAATTCTTTTCTTTTTTTTTATTTTAAAAACAAAATGAAAGATAGAAATGGTACAGAATTTCAAAAGAAATAGTAGGAAATTAATACTAGTTAATATATTGTATATTGTTATTTTATTTTATTTTATTTATTTATTTTTTTTTTGTGGCACTGGGGCTCAAACTCACAACCTCACACCTGCCAGACAGGCACTTAAGCCACTGAGTCAAACTCCTGGCCCTGTATATTGTTATTTTAGAAGTATTCAGGTTACAAGATTTAGGCATGAAAGAAGTGATCAAACAATCAAACAATGAGAGCACAAACTGTTCTTTCTAATGGACTTACAGAGACTAGTAATATAGTTATTTATCTTGCATGTATACATATACACACATATACATGTATACATATATGCACACACACACACACACATACACATATATAATCTTTTCCTTTCTTCCTTTTCTCCTTTCCCCTACCCTAGTTGTTCTTTCCTTTTGAGGACTTTCTTCCTCTTTCATTTTCACAGTCTCTATTGTACCTTTTAGATCTTATTACTCTTTCATTTTTTTTAATACTAGAGAGACAATACAATATTTGTGAACATGAGTTTGATTTATTTCACTTATAGTGTGGTCTCAAGTTGCATTCACTTACTTATAAAAGCCTCAAGTTTATCCTTCTTCTTTTTTGTTTCTTTGGCACCAGGGATCAGACTCACAACCTCGTGCCTGCCAGACAGGCGCTTAAGCCACTGAGCTAAACTCCCAGCGCTAGTTTTTTGAGGCAGGGAGTTTATGTAGCTCAGGCCAGCCTTGGACTCACAATGCTCCTCCTACCTCAGCCTCCCGAGTGCTGGAATTAAAGGCGTGCGCCACCACGCCCGGCTAAGTTTATCCTTCTTTATAGCTGAGTATTATTCCATTGTATAAAACTACCACATCTTTTTAATCAGTTTCTTGGTTGATGGGCATTTGGGTTGTTTCCAAGATTTACCTATTACAAATAGTGCTGCTATAAACATGGGAACACACATATTGCTCTGGCACGGTGTCTTCAGTTCTTCTAGGAAAATACCCAGAAGAAGAATAGCTGGGTGGAATGGAACCTCCAGTTCTAGTTTTTTGAGGAATCTCCACACTGATTTCCATAGTGGTTGTACTATTTGACACTTCCACCAACAGTGGAGAAGCGTTCCTTTTTCCCCACAGCCCCACCAACATTTGTAATTGGTCAATTTCTTGGTAATAACCATTCTTTCCAGGGTGAGATGGAATTTTAATGTTGTTTTAATTTGCATTTCTCGAATGACCAGTGATGTCGAACATTTCTTCATGTATTTATTTGCCATTTGTATTTCTTTACCTGAGAAGTACATTTTCTTTTTTCTTTTTCTTTTTCTTTTTGTACCAGGGATCAAACTCACAACCTCATGCCTGCCAGGTAGGTACTTAGACGACTGAGCTAAATCCTCGGCCCTGTTTATTGAGACAGGGTCTCACTATGCAGTTCAGGCTGGCCTTGAACTCAATTTTGTACCCCAGGCTGATCTCAAACTCACAAGGATCCTCCTGCCTCAGCCTCCCGAGTGCTGGGATTAAAAGCATTCATCACCACGCCCAGCTACGAGAAGTGCATTTTCATGTCAGATGCCCATTTTTGGGTTGGGTCTTTGAATTTGGGGGCCCTGATGTTTTTCAATTCTTTATAAGTTCTAGATATAAGTCCTTTTTCTGAGAGACAGCTGGTTAAATTTTTTTCCCATTCTGTGTGTTTTCTTTTCACTCTGTTGGTGATTTCTTTTGAAAAACTTTTTAATAAGATGAGGTCCCAGTTGTTGATTGTTTGAAGCACTTCCTGTGCAGTTTGCGTTATGTTTATGAACTCTACCTACCTGTATATCAAGATTTCTACCTACCTTGTCTTCCAGTAGATTTAATGTTTCTATTTTAATATTTAAATCTTTGATCCATTTTGACTTCAGTTTAGTACATGGTGATAGACATGGGTCTAGTTTTAGCATGTGGAAAGCCAGTTTTTCCAGGATCATTTATTAAAGAGGCTATCTTTCTTCCACTGAACATATGTGGCCCCTTTGTCAAAGATAAGGCAGCTGAGCATGTTTGTAGTTTTGTCTGCATCTTCTAATATGTTCCATTGATACTCAGGTCTGTTTTTTTGCCAGTACCACACTGATTTTATCACAGTAGCTTTGCAGTATAATTCCAAGCCACAGATTCTAATGCTTCCTGCCTTGCCTTTGTTGCTCAGTATTGCCTTTGCTCTTCTAGGTCTCTTCTGTTTCCAAATGAATTATAGGAAAGTTTTCTCTAGTTCTGTGAGGTATGTTAATGGTAGTTTGATTGGGATTGCGTTAAAGCTGTGTAATAGTTTTGTGAGTATGGCCATTTTCACTATGTTGCTTCTTCCTATCCATGAGCAAGGGATATCGTTCCATTTTCTGATATCCTCTTCAATCTCCTTTTTTGGGAGTATCATAGATTTCATTTTAAAAAGCTGTTTAATTTTTGTTATTTATTTATTTTTATTTAAGAGAAAAAAGACACAGAAAAGAAAGACAAAAAGCAAAAGAGACAACATTATAGGTTTACAAAACAAGATGATAGGAATTTGACAATGGTTGCAATATTGCATATTGTTACCTTCAAAAGGGTTGTTTAGATTAACAGATATAGACTTGTAAGGTTGATCTAATCATATGAGTATTAACTGTTCTTTTTCAATAACTGATACATTTAGTAGTATAGTCATTTCAGCTATCTTATGTATACGTATACACAAATTTATGGCTTTTTCCTTTTCCCTTCCTTCTTTCCTCCTTTCCCCTGTCCCAATTACTTTTGCTGTTTGAGCAGTTTCTTACCCTTATGCCGTATTTATTGTAGATTTTGGATCATATATACTTTTTCAGTTTCTTATAATAGGGAGACAATACGGTATTTACACATGTGAGTTTGATTTATTTCACTTATGAGTATGATCTCAAGTCACATCCATTTACTTATAAAAGTCTTGATGCAATCTTTCTTGATAGCTGAGTAGCACTCCATTGTATAAAAATACCACATCTTTTTTATCCACTCCTTGATTGATGGGCACTTGGGTTGTTTCCAAGATTTGGATATTACAAATTGGGTTGCTATAAACATGGGTGCACATATATCATTGTGGTATGACTTTTTCAGTTCTTCTGGGAAAATGCCCAGAAGTGGAATAGCTGGGTCAAATGTAATCTGCAATCCTAGCTTCTTGAGAAATCTCTGCACTGATTTCCACAGCGGTTGCACCAGTCTACAGTCCCACCAACAGTGGAGAAGTGCTCCTTTTTCCCCACAGCCCCTCCAGTATTTGTTATTGGTTGATTTTTTTGATCTTGACCATTCTTTCTGGGGTGAGATGGAATCTCAGTGTTGTTTTAATTTGCATTTCCCAAATTACCATTGATGTTGAACATTTTTTCATATATTTATTTGCCATTTGCATTTCTTCCTCTGAGAAGTATGTATGCATCTCAGATGCCCATTTTTGGATTGGGTTCTTGAATTTTAGTGGCCTGATTTTTTTTTAATTCTTTGTGTGTTTTAGATAGAAGTCCTCTGTCTAAGGGATAGTTGACTAAGATATTTTCCCAATTCTTGAGTTTTCTTTTCACTCTGTTGGAGATTTCTCTTGACATACAAAAACTTTTAACAAGACAAGATCCCAGTTGTTGATTCTGGGAAATGTTTCCCATGCAGTTTGATTTTTGTTCACAAACTCTCTGCCTACTCCTAGGTTGTCAAGATTTTTACATACTTTGTCTTCTAGTGGATTTGGTGTTTCTGTTTTTAATATTTAGATCTTTGATCCATTTTGACTTTAGTTTAGTGCATGGTGATAGACATGGATCTAGTTTTAGTTTATGGCATATGGAAAGCCAGTTTTTCCAGCGCCACTTTTTAAAGAGGCTATTTTTCTTCCAATGAACATGTTTGGCTGCTTTGTCAAAGATGAGGTGGCTGAGTGTATTTGTAGTTGTGGCTGTATCTTCTAATCTATTCCACTGATCTTCAGATCTGTTTTCATTCTAGTACCATGCTGATTTTATCACAGTAGCTTTGTCATATAGTTTCAAGTCGGGGATTGTGATGCTTCCTGCCTTACATTTGTTGCCCAAAATTGCCTTGGCTATTCTAGGTATCTTCTGGTTCCAGATGAATTTCAGGGATGATTTCTCTAGCTCTGTGAGGTATGCAAGTGGTATTTTGATTGGAATTGCATTAAATCTGTATAACAGTTTTTGGAAGATGGCCATTTTCGCAATGTTTGTTCTTCCTATCCATGAGCAAGGAATATCTTTCCATTTTCTGAAATCCTCTTCAATTTCCTTTTTCAGAGTAATGTAATTTTCACTGTATAGATTTTTACTTCCTTTGTTAGATTGATTCCTAAGTATTTCATTGTTTTGGATGTTATAGTGAAAGGTGTGGTTTCCCTTATTTTTCTTTCAGTGAGTTTGTTGTTTGTGTACAGGAATGTTATTGATTTTTGAGTGTTGACTTTGTATCCAGCTATGCTGCTGAATTTGCTTATTAACTCTAGTAGTCTTTTGATGGAGACTTTTCTACAGTATCATGTCATCCGCAAATAATGATAGTCTAACTTCTTCCTTTCCTATCCTTATTCCTCTTACCTCTCTCTTGTCTAATTCCTCTGGCTAACATTTCCAGAACTGTATTGAATAGAAGTGGTGACAATGGGCGTCCTTGTCTTGTTCCTGATTTTAGAGTGAAATCTGTCAGTTTTTGTCCATTTAGCATGATGTTGGCTGTTGGTTTTCATAGATGGCTTTTATCACGTTGAGGTAGAGACCATCTATTCCAATTTTCTGTAGGGTTTTATCATGATGAGTGTTAGTCTTTTTCAAAAGCTTTTTCATCTATTGAGATAATCATGTGATTTTTTGTCTTTGGCTTTGTTGATATGGGTGTATTACATTTATTGATTTGTGTATGTTGAGCCATCCCTGCATTCCTGGGATGAATTCCACTTGGTCATGGTGTATAATCTGCTTGGTGATTTGCTACTAGTATTTTATTGAGAATTTTTGCAACGAAGTTCATTAGGGAGATTGGTCTATAGTTCTCCTTTTTGGTTGGGTCTTTCTCTGGTTTTGGTATCAGAGTAAAGTTGCTTCAAGGAATGACTTAGGGAGACCTGCTTCCCTTTCCACTTCATTAAAGAGTTTGAGGAGTATTGTCATTAAATCTTCTCTAAATTTCTTGCAGAATTCAATTATGAATGCCCCGGACCTGGGCTTTTCTTTGTTGGTAAGTCTTTTTCTTTTTGGTACCAGGTATTGAACTCACAGCCTCATGCTTGCCTGGCAGGTGTTTGTGCTGCTGAGCTAAACTCCTGGCCCTGTTTGTAAGTTTTAAATTGCATTTTCAATTTCAGTGATTGATATTGGGTTATTCAAATTTTTATATCTTCTTGATTCAGCTTTGGAAATTCATAGTTTTCTAGGAATTTGTCCATTTTCTCTGTATTTTCCAGCCTATATGAGCAAAGATTTTCAAAGTAGGTGTTCATGATCTTCTGAATTTTCATAGGATCTGTAGTAATTTCACCATTTTCATTCCTCATTGCATGAATTTGCATTTTTTCTTTCCTTTTCTTGAAAATGTTGGCAAGGGGTTTATCAATTTTGTTTATTCTTCCAAAGAAGTGACTCTTTGATTCATTAATTCTTTGTGCTGTTTTCTTAGTCTGAATTGCATTAATTTCTGCTCTGGTCTTTATAATTTCCTCCCTTTTATGAGCTTTGGGCTTGACTTGCCCTTCTTTTTCTAGAAGCTTGAGGTGCAGCATTAGGTTGTTTATTTGTGCTCGTTCTGTTTTCCTGATGTGAAAATTCATTGCTACATATTTCCCTCTTAGGATTGCTTTCATTGCATTCCACAAGTTCTGGTATGTTGTATCTGCATTTTAATTGAATTGTATATATTGTTTAATTTCTTCTTTAATTTTATCTGTGACCCATTGGTTGTTCATGAGGGTGTTATTTAATTTCCATGTGTTTGTGTAGATTTTGTAGTTTCTTCTGCCATTAATTTCTTTTTTTTATTTTAAAGATAGTAAAATCCAGCAAAACATAACAGAACGAAGTCAATCAAAACAAAGCAGTAGAACTGGTACAGAACTTCTAAAAAAGATACTATGAAAACAATAGCTACTATAGTATATCTTGTTATTTTCAGAATAGTTGACCTTTCCAACAGGTATAGTAAAATCAAACCAAACCAAACAAAACCGAAACAAAACAAAAAAACAAAACAAAAACAAAAAAACTCCAATAAAACCAGAGTACAAAATAAGGCCAAAAAATTAATCAGAATAAAACAAAACAATGAGAACAATATTGGGCCTTGAAGACAAGACAGAAGAGAGTCCCCCATTTTTGCTACATTGCATACTGTCATCTTCCAAAGAGATGCTCAGGCTGCCAGCCCCAGGCCTACAAAATGAATAAAACTATACTAACATTTGGTTGTTTTATGTACTTTAGCTGCTATCAATGTAGCCAGACCTCCGAATGAGCAGGTTGCCTTACAGGGTGGGGGGAGAGTGTTTTGTCCTTGATTCTTAGCCCGCATGCCAGTAGGCGTATGGGAAGCGGGGTGGCACATGGTTCTCTTCCTGGGGTCCATGCCGGTTGCACAGGCCCCCGGAAGGTTGTCTTACTTGTGTCCTGGTTGGAGGCGCTCAGGCCTGGCTAGGTGGGCTCCTGAGAAGCCCATTTCTTTCTCCTCCTGGGGTCCTGCCATTAATTTCCAATTTCTTTTTTGTATCCTTTTATTTTTTTTTAAAGCACAAATGGCCACACCACTTTGATTTACAAAGTAGTTCTCTATAGATTTAAGATGTTAGTAAAATTTATATTAAAAACTATGTACAATTAAATGTGGTTCACAGGGTACGTGATTATGCTTCTCACATCAGAGGACAATTATAGATGAGGTTATCTGAAAGAAAATGTAATGCAAATATGTCCACTCATACTTTGCAAAGGCTGGAAAGTCTCTCTGGAGTTTATGAAGATGACTTTTACTTGTTATTGCACAATGTGAATTTGTAGGGGAAAAAACAGTACACTAACTCTTGGGTCACATGCAGGCAAATTAAAATTGCATTCTTTGGGCTGCTTGAATAGCACTGGATCTGGCCATTCCCATTTAGAAAATACCAAGAAAAATTTATGTACAAGAGTTGATGCTATAGCATTTGGATAAAGCTGGCAAGTTCTTGCTACTAGCATAGCCCAGGAAACACCACCAAGGAAACCTAATATATTGAAATAGATGTTGTGGTGTTTGACCCATAGTTTGATAGCTCTCAGAGTTAACTTGAAGTAGTCAATGTTTGGTACAAGATGTAAAATTTCATCTGTTACCCTGCAAACATGATTTCTTATGAATCTTATACCTAAATTTTTAAGCAAACTATCATCTCATAGATCCAAATCCTCTGGAATAGTCAGCAGTGCTAATCTTGCAAACAAAATATCAATCTCTATCCCATCAAAACAGAGTTTGATGACTGGTACGAATGTCTTTTCAACAGCTCTTAAATCTCTTACTTCTTCCTGCAATTTCAATTTATCATAGTATGAGGTGAAAAAGTCACTTTGATCAACATGTCTCAGTGCAACACATAATGCATTAATATCAGCATGTCCTCTATGTACTGCTAATCTGTAAGATCCAAATGTAAAAATTTTCCCTCCAACATTTTTGATTACAGATTGCAGAATATTTTTACTTTCACTGATTTCTTGTATCCACTCTTTCACCAAAATTAAAATCCTGCTCTGCAGTTCTTCTTCCTCTTCAAAGACCCCAAAGGACTTCAGTATCTCAATGAGTTTCTGTGTCAGCACCCAGTCGGTCTCTATGGGGGCTGTTAAGCTGATAGGCGAGCGATGCCATAGTGCTTCCGTGGCGGCTGTGTCTGTTGTTATCCCTGTGTTGTAACTGGAAATGGCATCGTCTCTGGTGCTGGCATCGCCTAATCACTCCTCCCCACCACTGCAGCCACAGCTGCTGCCGCTGCTGCCCTGGGCATGATCCACTGAGGTGGGAGGGAAGGGGAGCCTACCTCAGCCACATGCCCAACCCCACTCTCACACCCTCTCCTGCTGCATTAAGTGCTTCTCCTTCTTCCCCTTTGTCCTAACATGGCACCCATGCACTATCACAGCAACGCTGTTAATTTTCAGTTTCAATGAAATATGGTCAGATAATATCCATGGGATAATTTCAACCCCTTTGCATTTACTTAAGCATGTTCTATGGGCTAATATATGGTCTATTTTAAAGAATGTCCCATGTGCCGCTGAGAAGAGTGTGTATTCTGATGTTGTTGGGTGAAACACCATGTAAACATCTAGTAAGTCCATTTGTTCACAGGTTTGACTCAGTTCTGTTATTTCTTTGCCAAATTTTTGTCTAGTTGATCTATCTCTATGTGACAGTGGGGTATTAAGGTCCCTTGCTATTATTATGTTATTGCGTATTTAGTTTTTCATGTCCATTACTATTTGTCTTATATAGTTGGATGCTCCTGTATTTGGTGCATATATATTTATGATTGTTAGCTCCTTTTCTTGAATTTTCCCCCTTACAACCATGTAATGACCTTCTTTATCTCTTTTGATCATTTTTGGTTTGAAGTTTACACTATCTGCAAACAGAATAGCTATGCCTGCTTTATTTCTGGGTTCCTGTCACATGGAATATTGTTTTCCATCCTTTGACTTTTAGTGTATGAGTTTCTTTCTGAGTCAGATGTGTTTCTTGTATGCAGCATATTGTTGGATCCTGTTTCTTAATCTATTCTGTTAGCCTATTTCTTTTAATTGTTGAATGGAGGCTATTTACATTGATGGATATAACTGATATGTACTGGCTTAACTTTGTCATGTTATTTTCCTGTTGTTGGTTTCCTGCTTTTCTCCCTCGTTTTTATTGTTTATTTAAGAGAAAAAAGACTCATAAAAGAAAGACAAAAAGCAAAAGAGACAAACATGACAACAGCAAATCCACAACAGTAACATTATAGGTTTACAAAACAAGATGAAAGGAACTTGACAATGGTTGCAATATTGTGTATTGTTACCTTCAACATGGTTGTTTACATTAACAGATATAGACATGTAAAATTGATCTAATTATATGAGTATTAATAGTTCTTTCTCAATAACTAATACATCCAGCAGTATAGTCATTTTAGTTATCTTATATATACATATACACAGATTTATGTCTTTTTCCTTTTCCCTTCCTTTTTCCCTCTTTTTCCCTTTCCCAATTACTTTTGCTCTTTGAGAAGTTTCTTACCCTTACACAGTATTTATTGTAGATTTTGGATCATATATACTTTTTCAGTTTCTTACACTAGGGCGACAATATGGTATTTATACATGTGGGTTTGATTTATCTCACTTATGAGTATGGTCTCAAGTCGTGTCCATTTACTTATGAAAGTCTCAATGAAATCTTTCTTGATAGCTGAGCCTAATATAATCAAACAAAATAGTACAGAATAAAACCAATTAAGCAATGGAAGCAATACATAGTAATACAATGTTGATTTCTATAATACCTCATACTATCTTCTAAGCAGTTGCCTGTATCATCTGTTATAATACAATCAAACAAACCAAAATAGATTAAAATCACTCAGAACAGAACAATGAAAGCAATACAGGGTTTCAAGACAAGGTGATCAAATATCAATAAAGGCTTCCCTAATATACTTTGTTATCTTTGAAATAACTGTCTATGTCATCATATATAATGAAATTAGGCAGGTCAAGATAGAATAAGATCAAACTAAACAGCTCATTGAAAAATAATACTGTACCTTTAATCCCAGCACTTGGGAGCCTGAGGTAGAAGGAGCACTGTGAGTTCGAGGCCAGCTTGGGCTGCAATGGGAGCACAAGGCCAGTCTGAGCAACATAGTGCGACCCTGCCTCAAAAAACTAGGGCTGGGAGTTTGGCTCAATGGCTTAATCACCTGACTGGCAGATGTGAAGTTGTGAGTTCGATCCCTGGTGCCACAAAAAAAAAAAAAAAAAAAAAAAAAAAAAGATAATACTGGACTCAAATCCTGATGATGGATTATTTAGTTGTCTGTCCCACTCGGTGATATCCCTCTGCTGCTGTTTCTGGAGCTGTGAACTTTTTTTCTCTCTCTCTAAATTGTCCTTCAGTATTCATTGTAAGGTTGGCTTGGTAGTCATAAATTCCTTCAGTTGTTCTTTGTTGTGGAAGAATCTTGTTTCTCTGTTAATTTTGAAAGATAGTTTTGCAGGGTACATCAATCTGGGTTGGAAGTTGTCTTTCAGGGCTTGAAATACTTCACTCCAAGCTCTTCTTGACCTGATGGTTTGTGTTGAGAAGTCTGTGGTGATTCTGATGGGTTTTCCTTGGTAGGTGATCTGTTTCTTTCCTCTAACTGCTTTTAATATTCTGTTCTTGTGTTGAATTTCTGGGATCTTTATTATTATAAGTCTGAGTATAAATTTATTTTTGTTATGGTTAGCTAGAGTTCTATATGCTTCACTTATCTGAAAGTCACTTCCTTTTCCCATGCTTGGGAAGTTTTCTGATATTATTTCTGTAAATAGGCTTTTAATTTCATTTGTACTGACCCCAGCTTTTTCACTCACACCTTTTCTTAAGTTATGTTTCTTTGGGTTGCCTTGCAGCCATTGTATTGTTACTTCCAGGTTCCTTGTTATTTTTAAGAGATCTTTCCTTTCATGATCACAAGCTGCAAACCTGTCTTCAAGGTTTGAGTCTATCTTTAGTTTCTTTCAAGTGGTTTTGCCAGCTTTCATTGGAGTTTTTGATTTCCTGGTTATCTCTTTGAGTCTGTTTCATGTATTCTAAATCTTTTTTGTATTGTTCATTCCAGGTTTCCCTCATTTTCCTATGCTCCATTTTTCATCTATGTCTCCTTTAGAGTTGTCTAGCAGTTTTTTTATTATGTTTTTCATTTCTTCTTTTAGTTGAGTTAGTATTTCTGTTCTAATCTCTTTTTTTTTCTTTTTCTTTTTTTTTTGTGGCACCGGGGATTGAACTCACAACCTTGTGCCTGCCAGACAGGCACTTAAGCCACTGAGCCAAACTCCCAGCCCTAGTTTTTTGAGGCAGGGTCACACTGTGTAGCTCAGACAAGTCTTGCACTCACGTTGTAGCCCAAGCTGGCCTCAAACTCACAATGCTCCTCCTACCTCAGCCTCCTGAGTGCTGGGATTAAAGGCATGTACCACCATGCCTGGCTTGTTCTAATTTCTTTATAGCCTCTTGAAGTTGTTTCTTTACTTCAGTTGCCATCACCTCAAAAACTTCAGTTGTGGGACTCCTGATCTTTTCTGCATTTGCATGTCCTGGACTTGCTCTGTTTGGAGGCCAGAGACTGCCTTTTGTGTCTTTCTCTTGACATATTCCTGGGTTCTTCTGTGCAGATGGGTACTGGGGACCCAGGCACTCCTTGCATTGGCCGCAATTTCTCTGCAGTCAGACTGGTTCTTCTAGCCAGTGCTGATTATGGATATCTGATGATTGACGCTGGGTGCGCTTTTGCAGCACTATCCACTGCCTTTCCCCAGCATGCCTTGGCTGCCCAATGGCTGGTACAGTCATGCAGGGGTGGAGCCACTGCCTGTGAACCTGGGCCGGTCACCCGTGGACTCTCTACCACCACCTCTGGAATGTGCGTGGAGCTGTGGTCTCCAGACTGAGCCGGTCACCCTCAGGGACCCTCCGAGGTGGCCCCCAGAATGTGTGCAGGGGCAGGGCTCAGCCTAAGCAACCTCCATAGGACTGCACCCAGCTAGGAGTCCCCAGCCCAACTCCAAGATGTCTACCAGCCAATCTCTTTCTCTTGTGGGAGGGTGAAGACCTCTGTACATGCACTGTCAGCCAGTTCAGTCCTCCAGGTCTGCTCCTCCTGTACACTGCCTCTCTCCTCCAATGCTGCCTCTGTTGGTAGAGGCCTCCTGGGTGGCTGCCGCCACGGCACCTTGATTGTACATTCCCAGGTTCCAGCAGGTCCTCTCACACAGTGGGTCTGGCTCTGGGCAGAGGCACCACCAGCTACCACCTTCTTTGTTGAAGTGTTTCTTTTTACTCTTTCTGTGGGCTTCAATTCTCTCTTTAGATTCTTCCTGGGTCCAGAGGACCCACTTCCTTCCTTCTTGTCTTCCCCATGTTGCTATATTCTGGCATCTGGATGGTAACTCTCAGGGAGGCTGTTTACTCTGCTGCTTACTGTTCCACCATCTTGTTCTTCTCCCCCTGCAGTGAGATGGAATCTCAGTGTTGTTTTTCTTCTTTTTTTAATTTTATTTGAGCGAAGAAAAACAAAACAAACAAAAACAACAACAACAACAAAAAAGACGACATACATAGTAAAAGCAACAAGCAAAAGAGACAAGCAAATGACTAGAGTAAATACACAACATTGCAGGTTTACACAACCAGTGGATAGAAGCGTGACAATGGCTGCAATATTGTGCATCGTTATCTTTAAAATGGTTTCTTACATTATCAGATATAGACATGCTAGATTGATCTAATCATATGAGTATTAATTGTTCTTTCTCAATAATGAATACATTCAGCAGTGTTCTTTTTAGTTATGTTACATATACATATATACAGGTTTATATCTTTTCCTCTTCCCTTTTCTCTTTCCGCCTATTCCCTTCCCAATTGTCTTTGCTCTTTGAGCTGTTTTTTACCCTTCCATAGTATTTATTATAGATTTTTTTTAAATTTTATTTGAGCGAAGAAAAACAAAACAAACAAAAACTACAACAACAACAAAAAAACGACATATATAGTAAAAACAACAAGCAAAAGAGACAAGCAAACAACTAGCGTAAATACGCAACATTGCAGGTTTACAAAACCGGAAGATAGAAGCTTGACAATGGTTGCAATTTGCACATCGTTATATTTAAAATGGTTTCTTACATTAACAGATACAGACATGCAAGATCGATCCAATCATATGAGTATTAATTGTTCCCTCTCAATAACGAATACATTGAGCAGTGTTCTTTTTAGTTATCTTACATATACACATATACAGATTTATATCCCCTCCTCTTCCCTTTTCCCTTTCTGCCCATTCCCCTCCCAATTGTCTTTGCTCTTTGAGCTGTTCTCTACCCTTCCACAGTATCCATTGTAGACTCTGAATCACACATACTTTTCCATTTCTTACACTAGGGAGACAATACGGTATTTACACGTGGGTTTGATTTATCTCGCTTATGAGTATGGTCTCAAGTTGTGACCATTTACTTATAAAAGTCTCAATACAATCTTTCTTAATAGCTGAGTAGTACTCCATTGTATAAAAATATCACATCTTTTTTATCCATTCTTTGATTGATGGGCACTTGGGTTGTTTCCAAGATCTGGCTATTACAAATTGGGTTGCTATAAAC
>RJWM01010219.1:0-64512 GCA_004363535.1 Dasyprocta punctata
CCCCACACTGGCCTCCACCCTCACTCCTGCCTGGCCCCAGGAAAAGCCTGACGACAGGAAGCCTAAGGAGGCTGAGGAATACCTGGACAGGACAGGCTGGACAGCCTTCGCGAATGGACAGGATGGGATAGGATAGGACAGGACAGGATTGCTCTCCAAGCAGAAGTTGCAAGGTTGCAAGGCACCTAGGATTCTTCCAGAATCCTAACTTTTCTAGATAATTATCCCAAAACAAGAAATATTCCATAGACTAGAAGTTAATGAATTTTCTTGAGCTGGAAAAATCAAGTTTTCTACCACCAAGCCAAGATGGTACCTATAGCCATGAGGAAGCAAGACTGAAGAAAGTTTCTAGGAAGACAGACATTAAAGAAGCCCCCACAGAAACCTGGGCATCCAAGTGCTACAGGGAAAGCCTACAGCCTACACCCTCTTTCATGGCACTCTTAACGTGCACACAAGAGAGCAGAAGGGCTGGTAGACTGGAAATAGATTACAGAAGGACTCGTGGTGGGTATGAGGACAGCATAGGGTCAGGAGATAACAGAGAAAGGGGAGGCAGAACCTGAGAGCCATGGAGGAGCTGTGGACACCAGCAGCAGGTAATGCAGATACAGGCAGCAAAGGCCCAGGCCTAAGGGGATGAGTTCCAGCTCAGAACAGGCCAACAATCACGTAAGGTGATCAAGGACTCTTGCAGGTATTCCTCAGCCTCCCCACACACCCCTGAAGTATGTCATAGGTGATACAGACACCCTCCAATTCAGGAGGAAGAGAAAAATCTAGGTAGAGGGGAGAATCCTAACTTGGCTAATTAATTATCACTTCCTCCTTACTAAGGGACTGTTACACTAGAAGTTAGTGAACTTTCTGGAGCAGGATTTGTCTGCTACCAAGCCAAGATGAGTTTTTTAATTTAGTCTGACTCTATTTATAGATTTTTTAAAAAAGCAACTACTTTTTGGTATATCTGTGTTTATGATCTAAAATTCATCCTCTCTTCACAAGTACGAAGGGAATGTGGACTTCTGATTGGAATGGTAGACTTGGTAGAGTATACGTTTTTATTATCCAAATTACTCTGATATGCCCCATTTATAATGTTACAAAGCATAAATTATGAAGAAGGTTTGTTCTCATGGTAGAAGAAGAAATTATGGAACAGGTGGGCCTTGGCCCTGACAGTTGCTAGGAAACGTGAGAGGTTGCACTGGTGACCACTGCACTTGTAAGAGCAGAAGCAGTGAGCTGATGGGTCGCTTACGGGCCACCAGAAACACGTTTGTGAGCCACCCATGGTTCATGAGGGAACAGGTGGGAAACCGTGGCTGTGGAAGAGGAAGCAATAAAAATGCAGAAGTGTTGAAGAAAGTTGAAACTGCAGGGGAAAAAATAAGCTTTAGTTTCAGAGAAAAAAACGCAAACATCAAGAAATAGATTGTTTGGATTCATAGGGGACTCTTCAAAAATATGAAAGCAATAAATGCAGTTTCCCCCATTAAACAGAGAAAGAAAAGGAAACCAACTGAGAAAACAGTGGAGAGGGGCTTTCAACAAAAAGTGTTAAGATGGGTCTGTATAGATTAACACTACTCAAATTCTTAGGAGAAATTAAGACTTCCAGAAAATAAATAGAGGTAAAAAGGGGAAAGACATAAAATGGGTAAGAAAATTTTAAAAAATAGAAGGTGTCCTAACAGAACTTGTATTAAATTTTTTGTATGTTAAATGATTCATTTAAATTTTTTAATGCTAAATAATTTTTCCAAGAGAACATAATCAATGTAGCAGAAAGAGACTGAGAAGTGATTATCGTAACTGACATCTCCTAAAATTGTTGAATGTTAATATATTAAATTGTTTACTATTTCAAAAAAAGTACAAATAATCAACTGAAAGAAGTCCAAGCACTGTGCTTTTAATATAAAATAGAACTTTTCATAAATTAAAGCTAGCTCATCAACTATCTTACAATTCACTATCCTCTAAATGTAAACACACAAAACAGATAACAGTTAAATACCTTGTTCCAGGCCCAAGGAAAAAATTATAATCAGACCTTTATTCCTTAGTTTCTCATTTTTAAAAGTTATGCATACAGTAAGGGCTCTGACAATCATAGAGAGGAATCAAACAGAACAGAGAGCCCAGAAACTCACTTGTTCACTCTTGACCTATGACAGGTGTTACTGTAAATGAGGGAAAGGACATATTTTTCAAGCTGATGTGATAACAGTTAGGCATCTGATTTTTTTAAAATATGAAATTGTTGTCTACTTCACACCATACACAAATTAACTTCAAGTTGATCAAGAGTTTTAATATAAGAAAGAAAAATTATAAATAAACCTTTAGAAAGTGATCTCTCAGAATATCACTATGACCATGTGACACATGGCTGAGATAGTGTTTTGAGTTCATCAAATGCAATGTCCTATTCATTGTGAACATTGCAAAAGCATATTTCCCTGGGACCATATTCTTAGTATCTGGGCTTGGACTCTAGGCAGAAGTGAATGATAAACAGCACTTCCATAGCTGACTTTATGAAACTTCCCACCCAAACTTCGTCTTCCCTCATTTGTCCTCTTCCCTCATTTTCTGCCAAATAGAAAGGAGCTATTGGAGGACTCCATGTGGGTTAGAAGGAGTCTGAGTCTTGGAATGACTGCATGAAATAGGGGCCTCCACCTTCCCCATCACACTATAATGTAAAGACCCCACACAAATCAATAAGAAAAAGTAAATAACATAAAAGGAAAGTATACAGTTAAACAAAAGAAAACATCCAGTGGCAAATAAACCCCTGAAAGGCAGAAATCTCTTTGGTAATCAGACATATAAAAAATAAAAACCACATTTCATACTCACTGGATGGGCAAAAATATTAAAGTTCAACATGCAAACATTGCCAAAATGCAGTGCTCTGCTATGCTGCTATGCTGCTAGTGGAAGTGTTCATTGACACAATCTCTTTATAAAATAGTTTGTCATTGTATTGGGTGATATACTATGTACCCCCAAGTCCTCATACACTTTTGATGGGGCTGAGTCTGGTGCTTGTTATTGACTTGTTGTGTAGCACTGGGATTGGTGATGTGAGTGTGGCACCCACCCAGGGGTGGAGCTGAGATACAGTGTAAGGGAAGGCAGGTCTTCCTCTTGCACTTCCAGGCTTCCGCTCTCTCCCTCTCTCCAGCACGCTTGCAGCTTGCAGCTGCCATGAACGGCAGCCCCGCCACTCCATGCTGACTTGGAGTCAACTAAGTATGGGCTGAAACTCCCGAGAAACTGTAAGAAATAAACCTTTCCTTTCCTAATTTTGGGCATCAGGTATTTTGTCTTGGCAATGAGTGAAAAGTAACTAAAACAGCCATTATGTTGTAAAAATGAAGGCAAAAGCACCCAATGATTCAACAAAATTAAGCAGGTAGATACAAGGGGAAACACACATACTTTGGCATCTGGTATTTTGTCTCAACAATGAGAAAAGTAACTAAGCTAAGAAATCTATTAAGCAATGAAGCTAAAATTATGAAATGTGAAAAGAAGAAATTCAATACTAGAGATAAATGGCTATTATTAAAAACACTACTAATTTCTCTTAGTTCATTGAAAAGAATGGTTTGTGATAATATTGTTTGGTCAATTAAATGCAGGTACAAGGTACTCTGAGCAACCAACTTAAAGATAATGATACACAATGTACCAACCATTGTTACCCTCTAATTACCATATTTGAAATTTTGTCATTTTTCTTCTTTAAAATAAAATAAAATACAAAAATAAATTTTAAAAATTACAGTGTCTTAAATGCCATTCAGAAGTAGAGGTGATTTTTTTAAAACCAAAAATAAATTAGCAGCTAAATTTCAGTGTTCATCATAAATGAAGGGGGAAGGAGGATAAGGGTAAAGGATGAAAAAAAGAAGTAAGATGTGCTTTGTACATGCACCAATTCTTTACAAGGAAGGCAATCATTCATTATGCACTATAAAATGTGCCAATAAAAATTAATAAAATGCAGCAGCTAATTTTCATACATGACAATAACTTTTGATCCAGCTTTAAAATTCCAGCTCTCAACATATCTGAATACAAAGTCAGCACTTAAAAATCAATAGTATTCCTGTACAAAAACAAACTCACTGAGAGAAATTAGGGAAACAACAACTTTCACAATAACATCCAAAAAATGAAGTACTTACGAATCAATCTAACAAAGGATGGAAAAGATCTATATATTGAAAATTATAGTACTCAGAAAAAGGAGGTTAAAGCGGATATCAGAAGATGGAAAGATATCCCTTGCTCATGCGTAGGAAGAATCAACATTGTGAGAATGGCCATATTCCCAAAATTGTTGTACAGATTTAATGTAATACTGATCAAAATACCATTAGCATGATCTAGAGAAAACATTCCTAAAATTCATTTGAAAACAAAAGAGACCTAGAGTATCAAAGACAACCCTGGGCAACATAGGCAAGGAAGAAGGAATCACAATCCCAGACTTGAAATTATACCACAAAGCTACTGTGATAAATCAGCATGGTACTGGCAAAAAAACAAAAAACAGACCTGAGGATCAGTGGAACAGATTAGAAGATGCATACACAACCACAAAAACTCTCAGGCACCTTATCTTTGACAAGGGAGCCAAACATGTTCACTGGAAGAGAGATAGCCTCTTTAATAAATGGTGCTGAAAAAATTGGCTTTCCACATGCAGAAGACTAAAACTAGACACATACCTATCACCATGCATTAAACTAAAGTCAAAATGGATCAAAGATCTAAATATTAAGACAGAAATGCTAAATCTACTGGAAGATAAAGTAGGTAGAAATCTCAAGGACATAGAGGTAGGCTAAGAGTTCATGAACAAAAACCAAACTCCATGGAAAGTACTTCAAAGAATCAATAACTGAGATCTTGTCTTACTAAGAATCTTTTGCACATCAAAATAAATCACCAACAGAATGAAAAGAAAACCCATAGAATGGGAAAAAATTTTTGCCAACTTTCCCTCAGACAAAGGACTTGCATCTATAGCATATAAAGAATTGAAAAAAATCAGACCCCCCAATTCAAAGACTCCCACCCAAAAATGGGCATCTGAGATGGACATACACTTCTCAAATGAAGCAATACAAATGGCAAATAAATATATGAAAACATGTTCAGCATCACTGGTCATTCAAGAAATGCAAATTAAAACAACATTGAGATTGCATCTCATTCCAGAAAGAATGACTATCATCAAGAAATCAACCAATAACAAATGCTGGAGGAGCTGTGGGGATAAAGGAACACTTCTCCGCTCTTGGTGGGAGTGCAGACTGGTATGACCAATGTGAAAATCAGCATGGAGATTCCCCAAAAAACTAGGTTTGAAGGTCTCATTCAATCCAGCTATTCCCCTTCTGGGTATTTTCCCAGGAGAACTGAAAACATCATGCCACAGCAGTATCTGTGCACCCATGTTTGTAGCAGCACAATTTGTAATAGCAAAAAATCTTGGAAACAACCCAAATGCCCATCAACTGCGAAATGGATAAAAAAGATGTGATGTTTTTATACAATGCAGTACTACTCAGCTATAAAAAAAGGACAAACTATAGACTTTTATATGTAAACGAGCGCAACTTGAGACCATACTCATAAGCGAAATAAATCAGACTCTCGTGTTAACATTGTATTGTCTCCCTAGTGTAAAAGACTGAAAGAGTAAATAGGATCCAAAATGTATAACAGATATCATGAAAATGGAAGTGGAAGAAACTGCTCAAAAGGAAAGAACAACTGGGATGAGGGAAAGGAGGAAAGAAAAAAGGGAAAAGACTATATATATATATATATATATATATATATATATATATATAAACACACACACGATAGATGATTATACTATTTATCTCTGTTAGTTCATCAAAAAGAAGAGTCTGGGATTTCATTGTCTGATCATTTTTTTTCATGCCTGTATCTTGTAATCTGAGCAACCGCTTTGAAGGTAATACGCAATATATTAATCATTGTTAATCTCCTCTTATGGTGTTTTGAAATTCTGTATCATAGTTTTTGTTCTATTTTTCATTTTAAAATAAAATTTTTTTAAAAAAACTTAAAAATCCAACTCTCACAATCTCTTTTAGAGACAAAATACTTATGACATAAGTCAAAGGACAGACATCTCCTGTGGGAAGGAGATATCTGAGCTGAAACCTGAAAGTTAAATAGAATTAGCCTAGTGAGGGGTATTTCAAGTGTCCAACAAACGGACAGCTCCAGTGTAAAAGGCCCTGAGTCATTCCAAAACTGGAAGGAGACCTGTTTGTCAGAAAGGTAACACCAGTGATTACTGGGGACAATGAACCAACAGCAAGGGTGAAAGAAAGACAATTCCAGAAACTTGGGTTTTGCTAAAATGTCATGTGGATGAATTTGTATTCTATTTCACCAACTCTGATAACTGTTCCCTCCCTTCACTATACACATGCAGAGAAAGTGACAGAATTTGAAGGTGAACAGATTTGCATTCATAGGAGGAAAGTATAATGTGGTACACTAAATTTAATTGCAAAATAAATCACTATCTCAGATTCCTGTATTTCTATAAACCTCATAAGTAGTAAGCCAGTACTGAAAAGAAGGAAGAATTGGAAAGAGCCAGAGCCTTTTCCTTGACTCTACAGAAACTAGAGGCAGGATGTGGGTGTTCCCAAAGACTCAAGTCCTAGGCTACCAGGAGGGTAAGTGGGCTCCACCAGAATTTAAGCTTTCCTTTTCCCACTCCAATGCCTGTAGTATTTCAAATAAAATGTTTCAGATTTAAGGCAGGGCATTTCCAAATAGGAACAGACAGATTTTCAAGACACGATCGACTTACCCTCCTTATTGCAAGGAAACTCCTGATTGTTTATACTTACCCAAGTAATAAAATGTGCTGCTGTTGATAAGAAGAATAACTCTGAGGTATATAGGTGCACCATGCTTAAAGCATCCACTCTGTCTCCATGGTTCATTTTCAAACACAATACACACATAATTTCAGATAGACATTTAAAAGGACAGATACGGACCTGGTACCATGAAAAGAAATTATACATTTTCTAGTGCCAGAGCACACAGATGGTCCATTTACCACTTCAGGGGATTTGCTGCTGTTTTTGAAGCAGTAAAAGTTTCCTTTTCTCACTTTTAAAAAATTTCCTATTCTCTCTCATGATATTCACTAATGCTATGAAATTCTCCAGGCACTTGAGAAGCCATTAAAAGTGGAGAAATTTTCTGTTCTCTAAAGAATGTGGGTCTGATATTTGTTTTTAAACCAAACAGGTGTGTTGAAAAAGGACACATAGGATTTACACTTTTACAATAGTATGGCCTTTGGTTCAAATGTCAAATCACTCCAACTTGTCACTTGAATTTAAGAGAGACTCAAAGTCTATTGGTTAGTTGATTTATTAGTTGGTTAATAACTGATTCATTAGTTAGTAGCAAGTTAAGCTTGCCTTCTTTCTTTGGATCCCAAAAGATACATGGAAATTAAGAAAGGATAAAGAATGCTACGAACTCTTAGGGAGAAAACAATGATAAATGTTACAATTTGTAAAAAACTCTTTCCAAGAAATATTTTAAGATGCCTTTTAAAATCCCAGAAATCTTTCAAACTGATTAAATAAAATGGTCAACAATATTTCATCAAGAATTTAAATGAAATATAAATGTGTAGACACATCCAGAAACATACACAAATCAATCACACCATTAAGCAACACAACATTTCCAAAAGACCACAGTGAAAATGAAAGATATTTATGAATTATAAAACAATATTCAGTCAGGCATGGTGGTGCACACCTGGAATCCCAGCACTTGGAAAGCTGAGACAGGAGGTTCACTGCAAGTTTGAGGCCAACCTGGACTACAAAGTGAATTCAAGGCCAAACTGAACTGTATAATGAAACCCTGCCTCAAAAAGAAAATAAATAAATAATAAATGCAAAATAATATTTAGCAATTATCTACTTAGTGACTATTACTTTTCAGTCTGTGTCCTGGAGTAATACACAGAATCAGGCAGACACAATATGTACACAATATCTACCTTTATAGAACAAGAAGCAAATAAAAAATATGAAGAGAGCTACAAAAAGAGATTAGAAGACATGAAATTACAGTGGACACAAGTTGGTAAACTTAGAATACTCTCTTTGCTTTCTATAACATTTTCTCTCATAAATAGCATGAATTATAATTGTGAATTCTAATTTTGTTGTTAAAGGAATTGAGATTGTATAAGTAGTTGAAAGTAAAGAAATTAATCATTAAACTGGAAAGGATTCTGGCAGAATTCTCCCTACAGCTCCATTGCTATAATTCTTCAATCTCTGATATTCACTGTTGGTAAAGAAAAGCAAACATACATTTCAGAGATTGAAGAATTATAGTGATGGAGCAGTATGGAAAATTGTATCAGAATCATTTTGCATGTCTATATCTGGTAACCTAAGCAACTCTTTTGAAGATAGCAATATATAATATTACAACCACTGCTAAATTCCTATCATCTTGTTTTGAAAGCCTATGCTGTTATTGTTTGGGGTTTTTTGTTGTTCTTGTAGTTATTGTTTATATGTCTCTTGTTTTTTGTTTTTCTTTGGTTTTTTTTCTCTTTAAAATAAAAAAAGAAAAGAAAAAAAGGAGAAGTCATTGAAAGCCTAAAGGATTGTTTGAATTGGTTGACTGGTTGATCTTATCAAGGTGGAGGAAACTATATTGAAGACGTAAAAAATTTTTTGAATATCTAGGTAGCCACTAAAAATAATTCTTCATCCTAGTTCAGCATATGTTGGGTTCCATACTGAATTCAACTGAATCATTCTCTCAGTCTCAATACACAATAGTTTGCCAACCAAACCAAAGAGTCATTCCCTAGACAGTATTCCATACTTGCACCAAAGATTTAGGGCCAGACCTAATTACACCTTGTTCCTCTGCGGCCCTTTTACACACAATGCCCTTTTACTAACATGTTGCTTTACCTAGACATATCAAACAGTGAAAATATTCATTTGTGCAAAACTACTATATTTCTTGGATTGTTTAGAACAAGCATTTTACCAACAATAACAAAAATGAAACCATAACAAAAATCAAGAAATAAATTTATCATGATTTCCATAGTAAAAATAAAAACAAAAACTCTGCTTATTATATTTAACAAATTCTACTCTTCATGAAATCTGGGCAATTCAACAATATTTTAAAGGCCAAAGTAAGTGAAAACTCAAAGGTTCCATCTAATTTAGTTTTAAAACTTTGCCCTTTGATCTGCTTCTGGAGCTCTCCTCTTTCTCTTCCTTCAGCCCATGCCGTCATTGGAGGTAAGGCTGATCCTGAGTACACAAAGTGGGTAAGGAAAGTGTGAAATGTTTACAATCAGGAAATACTTGAATTAGTGCAAACTGGGGGACTTTGTATGGTCACAGATTTGACAAGGGTTTTCATTCCTTGGCAAAGACTTCAAATTTTCTCAAAGCTATTCTTTCTGACCTACGGCAAAGCTCAGGACTTGATCATGATAAGTAGCAGTCTGAAGAGGTAAAGCTGAAGTGTGCTGTTCTGTAAAATAGCCACTAACTATTTGTAGCCATAAAAATTAATAAAATTTAGAATCCAGTTATTTGGTCATATTGTCTGTATTTTACCTGTCCAATAGCCACATATGTCCAGTGGTCACAGTTTGGGAAGCACAGAAGATCATTTTTCACCATCACAAAACGTTTGATTAGACAGGGCTGCGTAACAATTTTAGAAAGCTCCTCGGTTTACGTGGAAGAGAAAAACTGAGATTTCAGAAAATCCCATCGGATTAAAAATAACTATTAGTTTCTCTGAAATTGTTACCAACTCTCAGGACTCTTCCCCAAATTGGAAATTATTGTGTTAATAGCAGTTCTTCCCTTCTCTGTCTCATTCATTTCAAGTCTGTCTGTTTGGATTGATCTGTCCTGTTTCCTTAAACTTTCGATCTCAAACACTTGGCCACTGACCTTGATTCAGGCATAGACCTGCTCTTAGCTTATCTGTACTTTCTATCAGACCAGCCTGGTTCTTGTTATATTTTCTCATCATAACAATATGTTTTTGTATTTTGAAAGACTCCTTCCACAGAACCCAGGACACTTCCATCCAAAAGAGGGAGGATGGAGACCTAGAATGATGGAATTCATTAAACCATTCCAGATCAAACATTTCACAGACTTGTCTTCTCTGCTTCAATCACATTTACCCCCAAACATTAAGAGAATATTTAGTCATAATACCTCAAACTAATAAGTCATACACGCATGATTACCTGAAAGTCAAACTTTCCCTTTAAGCTTCTTGACCTTGACGCGAAGAAAATGCTATAACTAAATTTCAATTTGTGTTCTTTTGGGCAAAGGTTTCTCTTATTCAAATATACCTTTTGAAGCCAGTAGAAAGGACTTGTTGATAAGTGTTTCAACACCGTGCTTTATTAAAACAAGTTATTCCTATTGTTTACTATGTGGTCGGACCATGATGAAAAGCAGATCTTCACCAGCACATTTTTGTGCAGATTCCTTACCTTTCTGTTTACAAAAGAAAGTGAAGGTCTTTCAGGCCTATTTGTCACCATGTCCCAGTAGCCAACAATGCACATTATCAACAGCTTAAGGCTTCACCTCCTAATTAACTTTCCCAGAAACATAAGAACAGCTTGAAAACACAGAGCTCTCCTGTACAACTGCCCCTCATTCCAAGCCACTTGGATGGTGAGCGTGTTGAGCCTCAAGTGGGGTAGGAACTACCTACGCACAAAGAAGGAAATCTGAGAGGCTCTCTGCAGGACAAATTAGTTATCTACTTCAGTTAGAACCTTTTAAAAGGATTACAACATTAAGGCAGTTTTGTTCCAAACCCAAGCATGAATGTTGAATATAATCTCAAACATACTTATTTGCTTCATTCCCAAGGTGAGATTCATTTTCGCTTAATCACTAGTGATATTTCTCAACCTGTGGTTGAAGGATTCCAGATCATACATGCACACAATATCTCATGTATCCATAACAGTGAATTTTAAATAGAATCATTATTAAAGAAGTAGAATTTTCTTTTAAATTCTTGTTTGATTTGGGCATTTGTAGCAAAATCCACCCCATTAAGAATTAAATAGCAGCTTAACTATTCTACAATTATTATGCAACCACTCATTTGAGTTGAAACAAATTCTTTTAGCAAAATTTTGGATATGTTTACAAAAATTTTACTTATTTTATACATTTCTCATAGATTTCTGGATTATTTTGTCCATTTCACAGGCAAAGGAAATAAGGAACAGAAAAGTTAATCGAAAACCCCAAGTTGCACATCCTATCAACCATGAAACCATTACTCTTCTTTCAGAATAAGGCACATGTGTTCTCCAGGAAATCTACTAGTAAGATCACTTTAGGATGATCTACCCATTTTAGAGAAGAAAGCAGGACACTTTCTCAGGCAGCAAGTTCTTACTTATTTCAGGACATCTCTAAATCTGTGTAATATAGGAACTAGAAATAATGAGAAAAGAGTTAGTATGATGCACATGACATTCCTGAATGTAAGACCCTGGCTTCTTTCAGTAAGATCACTTATGTCTCAAGTCTTACTTTCCTGAAAACACACTTAGTCATGAAGAGCTTTGCCTTTTCTTCACAGCATATTTATGTAATGATATTGTGCAGAGAACATTTTAAATGCTGTTATACTCCCATCTCAATTGGACTACCCACACCACAATTAACTGCATCATCATCTCCTTGGCTACTAAAAGTCATTCTGCACAAAAGATGCAAATTTCAGTTAGTCCTACTTCTTTATCAACAGCCCGTAATATCTATGAAAGAGAAGGGTCCAGCGGCAGAAAACACTGTTTGTTAGAAAAAATGTTATAAGACCGCAAACAATGCAGCATAGATTTAAGTAGAAGAGATTGTTGCTGGGTCCTACTGCCACTCTGTTACAAGAACACGCCAAAGTGGAGATGAGCAGACCTTATCTCCAACCTATGACTCAAATGTAGACAAAGAATGTTCATCTTGGTAAACTCCTGAGGACAAGTACCTGAGATTATCGCACAGAGCTTTTTCTGACACAGGTCTTCTTTGGTAGTTCCTTATCTATTAATGAAGAAATTTGAGGACAAAATAATAGTGGGCTCAGAAAACCAAGAAAGGAGATTCTATTCTTGAAATCATATGTAGGTGATCCTCTTCATAGGAGAATATTTAGAAAGTCTGGTCCTATCTAAGGGCTGCCTGGTTGCTGTCTGCACAGTGGAAGAAGCAATGACATTAGTAATTCATAGTCCTCATGGAGGCAATCTGGAAACTTGCCCATTCAGCTTAAATGGACTATGACCAGAAGGAAAAAAATGACTTTCCAGGACCATCAAAAATGAACTAGCTGAGCTGCGTGTGAGTCTGAACAATTATTCATGTAAACGTTCTCATGCAGTATAGTGGCACTACTTTCTTACTTGAAGCCTTGCCTAGTTAAATATATAAGAAAACAGCAAATCCCACCTGAATCACATTTTATTCCAGCCTATATGCATTGCCAAAATGTAAAGAGATAACTATGTGTAAAATTGTTGCACAGAGCCTTGAACTAACCAAGATGCAAAGGGAAATGAAGATGAAAGAATTTAAAATGGTGTGGCTGATTAAATAATGGCCAAAATAAAATTTCCTTTCCAATGTCAACGAACTCAAACTCAGTCTTCTCCCATGAAAATACTGCTTTGGAGTGTGAGCCTCACACTTTAATGTTACGTTCAGCAGATTTTAAGTAGGTGAAGGAAGTAATTAAGAGAAAGAAAGTTCACTTATGTTTGATCTTGAATACAGCAGAGAAAAGGAGGTATCAAAGAGGAGATACCTTTTTTTCCAGTTCTGGTGAAATATGATGGCATTCAGTATGAGACCAAGGACAGAAGAAGACTTGGGAGCATGGCCAGGATGCAGGTAAACTAAGGCATGTCAGATAGACCATTGACCCCACAATGAGGAGACCTCTAGAACATTCAGAAGGAAGAAGAATCCCAAGCAAAAACAAAAAAATAAGATGGAATTAGAAGCCAGTGGGAGTGATCCAACATCACAGAACATAAAGGAACCAGGCACCATATAATTTTACCTAAGTGATTTGCTGTTGTGTCAAGAGGCTGTTAAAAACTCAATTCAGAACCTATAGCTCTTGTCAAGAGAAATAAATTAGTAGCCAAGAATCAGATTACCTATAGAAACAATGTTTTCAGCTACTAATTGAAAAACAGAAAAGAAGTAGAATCAATGTAGAAAGTTCTGAAGTCAAGCAAAAACTTACATGATTGAAGTATATAACATCTTCTCCTATTCAGAGCATCTCATGCACACATCATTTTACATAGATTAACATCAGTCTCCACTTACTTCGGAACAGGAAGTTACATAAAGATCATGATAGATAAAGCCAAAGTGTTATTGTAAGTGCCTGTAGAATTTTTGAATGTATTAATAGCCTCCCTTTACTATAATTTGTAACTGCTTCTTATAAAAAACCTTCCATGGGATGACATGTCCATGGGTACTACTGAAGAGAAGGGAAAGTAGATTCTATGGAGATGAACAATTGCATGGATAGTGTTAATAGAAAGAAAAATAAGGGAAGGACAAAAAGGATTAGACAGTTATTATAATGGTGCCTAAGGTCAAAGTCAGAAGAAATTACAACCTTTATCAGTCATGCTACTTCAGGTTGCTCTGCCAAAAAAATACTTTGTACTTACTGAATTTTTTTAAATGACAAATTGTAACAGCCCCTCTAAACAATGCACCTACTTTAGTATTTCCCACTTGTAACATTGATCATACTTTATTATACTTGCATGCTTCATGTCTCCTTACTGCTAGGTGCCACTCAAGGTTAGATTCCTTGGTGCTTTTGTTCAACAATATATCTCTGACCTCTGGAACTTTGCCTGACAATGTAAATGCTAAATAAATATTCTGAGGGAATCTTGGAAAGAAGGATGAAAGGAAGGAAGGAAGGAAGAAAGGAAGGGAGGGGGAAGGGAGGAAGGAAGGGAAGGGAAGGCAAGAAGGGAGGGAGGCAGGCAAGCAATGTAAATGTTAAATAAATATTCTGAGGAAATACTGAAAAGAAGGATAAAAGGAAGGAAAGAAGGAAGGAAGGAAAGGAAGAAAAGGAAGCGAGGGAGGGAGGCAAGCAGAGGGGAAAGAAGGGAAGGATGAAAAAATGGAATGGCATGGAATTTTAGGGAATAATCCAGGTACATAATATCCAAAAAATTTAATTTAATCTAAATATGGATATTTATAAATAATTTGAAAGTACTTCAGCAAGCCATTGGTATCCCCAGAGTTATGGATATATACAAGAACGCAATTTAGTTACTAGGATTAAAAGTATTTAGGGGATGCTAATGTACCATAGATAAGATTTAAGTTCTGAGAAGACTAGGGTGAATGAATCAACTGAATAACTAACAGAAGTGATGATTCAATAACCATAAGTGGAGCATTCTGATATTTACCCTTTTCACATCTTTTTGTACAACTGCAGAGTTGAGTTCTTGTAGAAGAATAAATTGATATTAACAATACAGAAGCTCTTGGTAGACAATAACTAATGCATCATTTCTAGGGCAATACAGTGTTATAATAAAATCTTTTGATTCGGCACACTTGGGGTTTAGTTCTAATAATCCCTGAAACCAAATATATTTCAGTTTCTTCAGTGTAAAATGAAAGTAGTGAGTCAGATTAATTTTAAGTTATTTGAGTAATATTATTTTACAATTAAACTTTTTATATTACTGAAAAAAATCAGAAAAACAACAGTAAACAGAAATCCCTTGTGTCATACAGAATTTTATAGTGCCCTGTGGCTGGTAAGAGAAACAGTAAAATTCAATATTTAAAACATAACAAGGCAGGTTGAAGCAATTTATTCAACTCTCAGTTTTACAATAATGGTGTCAATTTGATTTTTTATAAATGTAAGTTTGTTTAAAAAAAACTACTCAAGCAAGCTGGGAATTTTAGCCTTGGACAATAGAATTGGGTACGTGAGGTGTGACTTCAGAAAGCCAAAGCCTACTGGCACAGTGGCCAGTGGATACAGATGGTCATGCATGGTGAACCACTATACATGGCAATGTGCTAACACAGTTACACCTTAACTTACTTGATTCTCACCACAATCCTGTAAAGTAGAAATTTTTATTCTCATTCTCAAGATAAGAAGCTGGAGACTAAGAGAGCTTCAGTAAGTTGACCATGGTTACACTGTCAATAAACGACAAGACAGGGCCTTGAAGCCACATTGCTCAGCCTCTCTCCCTGTGTTCTGTGCTCCTCCCTGCTCACTCACATTCTCCAACACAATGAAGGGGAAAGAAAAAGACCAAAGCAATGGGATTCAAGTTATTATTGGAAGTTCTAGAACCACTGGTAGGCATTGAACAAGTCATCTATGGATAGTAGATATCAGGGCTCACAGTGAAACCTCTGTCAGTTGTCCCCTCATATGCATGTCCAAAACAACTGTTTGGAATATCACCAGGTCATCACAGCAAAGGAAAACAGATCTCTACTAAATGCTGTGTCATGAAAGTTGCACATGGGCATCTGCTCACAATTCATTGATCAAAACTGATAACATGATGCCTAACCACAGAGTGCCAAGAATCAATTGATTAGAGAAGAGGGGAACCAGTCATATTTGGAAAATAACCCTAATAATATCTTTAACCATAGGAGCTGTCTGGTAGAAGCATGAGATATAGATTGGAACGAGAAGAGTCTTCAATGAGGGCAACAAGCTAGAAAGCTACTGCACTGATCTAATATATAGCTGCTATAGAATCAAATGACACATACTGATTTGAAACTTGCATGTATATTATTTAAAAACCAATAATAACAGTAGTAATTGTTTCAAATATAGACTCAGGGTCTTACTGCCTATGCTTTGGAGTAGACTGATTTCATCAGTCCACCTTTAGTGTGCCACTAGTTTTCAGTTCAAGGAATATTGACAAATTCATTTATTTATGAAACTATCACCACAACCAAAATATGAAACATTTCCATTGTCGCTAATGGTTTTCTGTTCCCCTTCAAATTTCTACTCCTGGCCTTAGCAACAACTGATCTGCTTTTTATCACTATAAAACTGGTTTTTCTTGTCAAGAATTTCATACAAATGGAATCATATAGTTTGTGTTTTTTTAATGTCTGGCTTCATTTACTCAGCATACTGTTCTTGAAATGTATCCACATTGTTGCCTAAGTCAGCAGTTTGTCTGTTTTATTGCTGAGTAAGATTCCATTATTTAGGGTACCATAATTATTTATCTGTTATTGTGCTGAAGAATATTTGGACTGTTTTCAGTTTGAGACCCTTATGAACAAAGTTAATTCAACCAAATCTTTTTGTAGACACGATATATACTTCTTTTGGATAAACATCTAAGCCGCTACAATTGCTATCTGGTAAGTGTATACTTACCACTACGAGAATTTTTGTTTGTTTGTTTTCCAAAGTGATGTCATTCTACAGTCCCATTTACTTTGAACACTTGCAAACACTTAACTATGGTTAGACCTTTTAACTTTATCCATTCTAATGGTGGTAATTATATCTCAGTATTGACCTTTTGCTTTGGCTATAAATTCTTCATAATATTGTGACCACTTGAAAGGATACCACATCTTTTCAATTATACTAGTTTCAATAATGATGTGGGGGGGAGTACTTCATACCACTCTTTGGTCAAGCCTGTATTTTTCTAATCATCCAAAACCAGAGGCTATTCTTGCAGTCCTGCAATACCTTTTCCTAACTACTATTAATATCCTATTCAAAGCACCGGCTTTTCTTATTCAAGCATTGGCTTTTCTTTATCAGACTTGTTGCTTTTCCATATTCTATGTAAGTATACCAGTATAGTTTAATTGTTCACTTGATTGGGGTAGGAGGCAACCAAGGGACTGGTGGGACACATTTCTGGGAGTATCTGCATGGATTATGGATGTATGATCTTGGATACTATGTATGGTTCTGGCCGTTCCTCCCTGGTGCTGTTTGCCTGCTCTGCTTTCCAATGGCCATCAGCTAAGCAGTTTTGCTCCTCCGTGCCTTCCACTATAATGTTTCTGTCTTGTAGCCAGTCAGTTATTGAATGAATCCCCTGAAACTGTGAGCCAAATTAAACCTCTCCTCATTTAAATTGTGTCATGGGTATTGTGTCCCAGCAACAGAAGAGTAACTAACAAGGTATGTTTCTTTTTTCATTTGAACTAAGTAAGCTCAGTTACATAATTGTAACAACCAAAAACAATTGCAGGAGAAAATGAAGAGATATACCAAATAATCCTTTTCAATTAAGACAAGGTTTTCTGAGGAAGTTCTGAGCTACACAGCTTCAGGTGGGGGGTGGGGGGAGCAAAGTTGAAGTTATCCAGCTATTAAGTATGTTTTTGTCTGGTTACTAACTTGACACTTTTGGATTGTTCTACATGAAGCTATTGTTGTCGCAGGGTCACTTTCTCAGTTGCAGGTGGTAACTTGCATCAAATGGGAAAACATGCATGTGTGCACACAGACACAGGCTCCAGCACACACTCAGCTCATTTACTAAGGTTTAGGTATATGTTGGGCAGCCCTTCACTTAAACATCTGGTGAAGGGGGTAAAACTAAAAATTATAGTAAGCATAAGACAATTGACATATTATTTAATAATAAACAGTAGCTATATAAATAAAAATACCCACTTTATTTTACAGCACAAATTTTGGTAACTCTTGTCTTTAAATTTGTATATACATGCTTCCTAATGGCTTAACAAAATGCAAGTAACTTCCAAAAGTTTCCATGATACAAAACTGAGGAAGTTGTAGTGAGGAGTTTCCTTTTCTCAGAAATTACCTCTTATTTGATCTCTATAATTTCCGACTTTCTAATAGTTAATTTGATAAATTAATTTTTATTTGGAGTCAAAAATCACAGGAAAAGTTTGGTATTGCATTTCACATCCTGGGAGAACTCATGGGCCTTATCCTACTATGTTCAAGAATATATGAGGTACAAAAGACTAATAAAGAAGATACCAGAAAATTTTTATTTTGCAGAATTTCCTGTGAATTTATATTTCCTACACTGGCCCCCACTTACAGTTGTAGGTCAGATGATTGATCTTGAATCAAATGATTTTCTCATATCTTTACCTGACATTCCACATAGCCCAGATCCCTTCATGACTTGGCCCATATATCCTGGAAATGTAGCCCAAATTCAAGCTTGGTTTGTAAACCTTGGCAAAGCATTCTGCTGGCCAGATCCAAGATCCCTTCAGCCTACAGCATGCAATCTCTTCCCTCTGGAGAACCCAAAGGGCTGGCTTTACTGTGTTTGTGTTGGTTGGCCTCCTTTGGGAAAGGAAACCAGGTTGTAATCTCCTTTCCCAAAGTTCCATGTCTATCATTTCTTGATATTCATCACCACACTCAAAAGGAAAAATAAAAATCTTGAGGACATAGTAAATACAAAAATGTCTATAGCTTTTTTAAAAATGTCTGATTTAGTCCTGTACTCCCTTCCTTGCCAGACCTCCTGCCCAACCTCCCATTAGTATCCTTGCGTATAACTCGGCCATCTTTGACCTGTCCTGAACACCACTTTGACTAATCATTTTTTTTCCCACATGTTCTGCAGCATTATATGAAAGTCTACAAAAAGTGTGGCAGTCTACAAAGTGTATCACTCCTGTTTTGGTTATTCTTGCAATTAAGGTAAAGTGATTTTCTACATAGCGTCTCTTCATGCTTGAAAAATTACAGTCAAGGAAATCTCAAAGTGTAAGCCTAATTCTCTTCAAAATATAACCTGCTATCTCCTCAAGTTAACAAGTGCATTTAGGAGAACTGAAATTGTAATATCGTGATAGCATTAAATCTCAAATAAACTTTCTAAAAGACATTACTCTAAAATCCATGGAAATTGAGCAAGTGAAGACAATAAAATTTTTGGGAGGGCAGGATAGTGTCAATAACATGCATGTTTTATAATAAAAAGCATGAAAAAAGTATAATAAGTGAAACATTTTTGTCCTAATATGGTATTCAGTGGATGGATCATGAAACTTTCTTTAACAAGTACAAAAGAATGCATAAGAATTTGATCAATGTTGTGTGAAAATTCAAACTGGAACACTTGTTTTACTAGAGAAAAACATTTTTCTGTCTCAGCAAGTATTAAAATGCTATATGGAATATAGAGGTAAATATTTTCAAAAGAGAATTTTTTTCTTAACTCATATTTAGTTTGTCTAAAATCTAATATCGTAAAAACAAAAGTTGAAATAAAGTACTTTTACCTATGAAATTCACAAAAATTAAAGGCAAATCTGATATGGACAGTAGGGTAGGAATAAGTAATTCTCATCTATAATTAGTATGAGTTAAAACTGGTAATTTCTGGAAAGCAACTGTCATGAATTTTGACCTAAATAAACAAATACCAGACATTAGGCAAGCAAATAATCAAAAGATATTCAAAGATGTGGGTACAAGAATAGTCACCATAACAGCATAATTTAGAATAAATATGTGAAGGAAAAACGTTGGTTTGGTTTATAAATGAAGATAGAGTGGTAAATCTGTGCACAAAGGAAGTAGGTAAAGCCCTTGCTCCAACACTTATTTTCATTGACACATTTTCACAGGAATGCAGAGGTTGAGCATTCCGGCTTACTAAGAATGCCTGATGCTAACACGGTGGTCCTGGATGAGGCCAGATCATACAAAAGAACAATGAAAGGTAGAGGTTTGGGATCAATGAGGAAAAATTCTCTATATTAGTATCATACTAGTTCCAGATATCTGAGACTTCAATATGCCTGATTGGCTCCATAAAATTTTTGACCACCTGGAAATGCTGGTAGATGATTATGAAAAGGGAAGCATTCAGACCTTCATACAAAAAGAACTGTGCAACCTTGAATTTATGATAAGCAGGTAACTCTTCATTCCATTCTGCCTTAGGCAGTCCTGTTTATTTCTGTAGCCTGGGTGTAAATAATTAATATCCACCTCATTTTACTCTCAATAATGCCCATTCCCTGCAATATAAATCATATAGTCACTCTAATGAACTATCTTAATTAAATAAATTTCAATTATCTTAATTAAATAATGTTTTAGCACAATGGAATATACTACAGAGCATTAGGTGAAATACTTCAATATAATACATTACAGTGTTTGCTAAGGGCATTCTCCATTATATTATGTTGGTTTTTATTTCTTTCTTTTATTTTGTTCTTGAGAACTGATAATAAGCATTTTTCTCTTATCTCAGTCACAATATGAATGCATTTCTTCTGAATATCTGTTACATTTTAATCTCCTGAGCTCCAAATTGCAGATTTTTCCTATTTCCCACTTTACATTCAGCTGTTGCCAAATTCTTGGAGCCAAATGTATGATTTACCTTCAGTCTCTAATCATGGCCTTCAAATACTGTGAGATAAATGATTAATTCTGTAATTTACCATTTGACTTCTCTAGAGCATAAATATTTGCTTTTTATTGCTAGGTTTTAAAATGGAAGAAATATCATTCCAGCCCCTGACCACTAAGTAACAGCATATTTTTGTTCTCCAAAAGACACAAGGTAATGGCCAGAATGTGATAGATGCCACTACAGATCACATCTGTCAGATCACCCCTTCAAACACTGCCATGTTTTACCTCTGCTGCATCAGTGACACACCCTCAGAGTTCCAACAAACATGGGACCTCAATACTATGTTCTGATCATGAGTTGCTGAATTTATCCCTGTAATTTCTATTTCCCACTTGTCTCTGAATTTACATTATGGTTCTGTGGAGACATAGCTGTCTAAACGACACTGGTGACTTAAGTCTCTGATTAGTCTAAAGACATGATATAATTTTTCCTCCAATTATTAAATGATAGTACAAGCAACTATTTGTCAGAACTCCAGGCTAGCAAAGCTAGCCTAGGATTGACTTTTGCCACCTACAACATTGGTTGGAAAAATTTCAGGGTATAAAATCACCAAAACAACAGATACTTTAAGCAACAATATATTCTGATTTTTTTTCTTCCTGGTGTGTCCTTGGACTAAGCATCATTTTTAAGTTGTAAAGATATATTTTTAAAAGACACTATCATGCTATATTTGCAAATTTTCTGTAAATCTGAAAATATTCTGAAATAAGTTTAGTTTAAAACAAGAGCCAGTAGAAGTCATGCGGGTTCCAGGAGGAGAAACAAGAAGCCAATTTGCCCTTCCAGTGAGCTGGCAGAGGTCATTTGGGTCCCAGGAGGAGAAACAAGGAGCCAATTCACTCTTCCCATGAGGCAGCAGAAGCCATGTGGGTCCCAGGAAGAGAAAAAAGAAGCCAATTCACCCTTCCCGTGAGCCAATAAAAACCACACAGGCCCCAGGAGGAGAAACAAGAAGCCAATTCTCCCTTCCTGTAGCCAGCCAGCATGTGGGCTGGGAGTCAAGAACACTCCCACACATACCCCTACTCTGAAGCAACCAGCTGATTCAGAGGAACTCAGCCTGAGTTGCTAGCAATTGAGGTACAAAAACAATTTAATGCTTGAATTATTTGACTCTGTAGGCCTAAAGCTGGTAGCCTGAGCCTCTATTGAGAGGATAACAATATGCAATATAGCAAATATGGGAGATTTCCTTCTGTCTTGTTTTTGAAATCCAATATTGTTCTCACTGTTTGGTTTGGTTTGGTTCCATTTTACTGTTTTGTTTTATTCAGTGTTCTGTTTTGATTGGTTTTATTATGTTCTGTTTTGTTTGATTTTATTATGTCTGATGGTATGGGCAGCAGTTTTGAAGATAACAAGAGGCATTATCGTAGCCATTGTTGATTTCTTATTATCTTGTTTTGAAGTCCTGCATCACTTTCACTGTTGTGTTTTGACTGGCTTTATTCTGTTTTGTTTGGTTTGGTTTTATTCTCTTTAAAATAAAAAATTTAAAAATAATGCTCTGCATGCTAGCTTATAGGGTTGCTAACCAAATATTTACAGTTCTCTAGACTCCAGGCTCATAGTGAGATCATACTTCCTGAACTCTTGTAGCTGGCAAGGCCATGTGACCACCACTGGCCCATGAAGTAGATGGGAAGTATTTTTTTTGCATAGCAGTTAGCTGTTGCACTTATAAGATGCCATCTTTCTTTGGCCATGTTGATATAGAATGTCCTAGATAGTGAATGTCCCACTACTGTGCTTCAGTAATGATAAAGGAGCAAAGGAAAGTCCCAGTTAACTACCAAGGGACATGCATATGAATAAGATACAAACCTTTTTTCCAAACTACTGATATTTGAAGACTGCTCTTGCCCAAAATATAAGCAAGCGATTTGTGAAGACTTTGGGGAGAATGGTGAAGTCTAAGTTTATTTATGTGTACTCTGTGTGTGTGTTTTATTAAATGGGCCCTTATGTATTATTTAGTATAACATGTGTTCCTCTCTGTTCAGAAATGCTTCAGATTAACATCTATTTTTCTAGAGTAATTAATCAGATTTGCCTTTCATCAAATGATTCAATTTATGTAACAAATTATATAGTCATCCTAGAACTACTGTATACCTCTTGGAAGTGTGTTAAAATTTGTAATATGCATTTTTTTCATAAACTTCAGAACAAACATCCACTTTATTTTCCTTACTTGATTTTTAGCTTCTTTCATTTTCTAATTTATTTACAAATTTCCCCATTTTGCTATAATTTTTTAAATTTCTCCACTGAGAAACAAACTGATGCCAGTCGTATGTACATAATTCATTTAGTTATTTAATTTTAAACTGATTTTAAATTGATATGTCAAGGGCCGGGAGTTTGGCTCAGTGACTTAAGTGCCTGTTTGACAGGCGCGAGGTTGTGAGTTCAATCCCCGGTGCCGAAAAAAAAAAAATTGATATGTCAAAATAAAATTTTATATTTAATATGTGTGAAGAACAGCTTTCTCCCTTTTAATGCTGTTACAGGTCCTCCGCTTAATGTCTTTGTCCTTCACATTCCAGGAGAACAACCCACTCTGGTAACTATTAGCCCTACAATTAACTAGATGGTGTGCTGTGAGTGTTGTGTCAATCAGAGCCTTTAGAAGCAAGGCATAGCAGTGAATTCTGGGCTGAATTAATAAGAAAAAGAATTCTTTAAGAAAATTGTATATAACTTACAGAATCAGTGGAAGAACTTGAAGTTAAGCAGTTATGTGTAAAATATCCCTCATCTAGATCCCTGTTCCATGAGGAAACAGCTTCAACTGACTAGACCTGAGTCATAAGAAGTTTTTATACTTCACTCCTTCAGTACTAGCTCCTGAATCAAATTTGGACACAAGGTTTTCTGACTGATATGTTTTGTGATTGTGTTCCACTTCAAACAGGCTTGGAAAGCAAAACTCCTGCATTTTCAGCTTCCGTACTAAAGGGCAGTCTGTTCCACACCAAGACACAGATCATGGGGAGCTAAATATTCTCTTGACATTTTACTAAGTGTTTAGATGCTGAACCAGAATGAGCAAAGAGCCAAAATAAATGACAAGTGTCTATTTTAGGTGATGAAGTCCAATACATAAAGTCAAGAAATCATCACAGTGTGCACTCACATGTGGCTTTTCAATCTACCATGTGACCAAGTATCCACAGTCCAGTTACACATCCCTGTGAACCCAGACCATTTTCACTATTTGAAATGGTAGATCCATTCATTCACTTTACACTCATTTTCAAGTTCTGTGCTCACTAATGAATGCACAGAAAAATGTCATAAATAAGTGAAATATCCTCTTTTCACCACAAAAAAACAGTATGAAATAATATTAGGTGAAGTAGCAGTGATCTTCATAAGCAGAGCTAACTCCAGACTAAGTATGATGTCCTGTTGCCCACTTAGGTGAATGATTTTCACTGTGACTCTATCTACCCTGGAGTCAAAATGTCAGGGAAAAACAAGCTAAAGTCAGAAATCAGCAACATTAGTCTCAATATGCACTCAAATATACACTCATTTAATTTTTACCACCTGTGAAGTGAGACTTTTGAAAGCAATTGTAAATCCCCAGAGAACTTCCCAATCTCAAATTCTGTAATCCAGTAAATCCTAATCTAAAACAATCAGACAGGTACCGTCTTGCTAGACCATACCTCTGACTTAAGTGTAGTGTTAGCACATAGCAGAGCGTTAACAAATGTTGATTGAATGAATGATAAATATTGAAAGGATGAATACACAAATGAATGGTGAATGAATGAATGTTTGATTCTTCATTGAATGAAATATAACCAGGCCAAGGAATAACACTCCATTGAATTTCCTCTTTTACCTTTTCAGTTGATCCATGTGTTTTTCCCCATTCCCCAGACTAATTCTATCACTAAGAATTGCTTAGTTAAGATGCTCTAATCATTCAATTGTTTCATCTACTTTTTAAAAAACCTTATTGAGATATGTTTCAGAAGCCATACTATTCAACCATTTAAGGTGTACAATTCTACGATTTTTTTTAGTATATTCACAAGTAGAAACCACTGTCGTAATCTGATTTTAGAACACTTTTATTATTGTCATCCCCCAAAATTAATACTAATCACTCTCCATTCTACCTCCTAACTCTTATCCTTAAGCAGCCACTAATTTATTTTCAGTCACAATAAATTGGACTCTTCTGGCCATGTCTTGTTAACAGAATCACAACATACATGTTCTTTGTAACTGACTTCTTTCACTTAGTGTAATGTTTTTAAGGGTTATTTGTGTCATTCCTTTCTATAAGCAAATAATATTTCATTGTAAAAATATACAACTTTTAATCTGTTCATTCACCAGATGACCATTTTTTCACTATTTTTTGTTATTTTCTTAGTGGTTTCTCTAGGAACTTCATATCATACTAATTTAATTCCAGTAATGTACAGAAATGTTGTTCTTGGTCTGGAAATCAGTGCCATGGGCCCCTGGCAGACTTTGAGCAACCAGACCCAAGCCTCTCCCCATGAGTCAGCACCATTCGTGGACCAGGTTTAGAGGGAACAATGGCTGCAGCACCAAACAAGCCCAGTCTGCGAACCAGTGCCATGCATGAGCCTCCAGCAGACTGAGAACAGCCAGACCCCAGCCCCTTGTGGCACAAGGGCTGGCAGACAAGAAGTACATCCCACTCCCCCAAACCCCTGCTCCGCCCCAAGCAAATGGCTTATCCGCAGAAACACAGGCTGTGATGATAGCTATGGAGGTGAAATGCAATTGGATGCAATTGGTGCTTTGGTGTTTCAATAACATTGCAGGTCTACGGCCAGGGGTCTGATCATAGGTTCAGAGGTTATCACTAAGCAGTGTATCATTTTGGGGGGGTCTCCTTCTAAGGGTTACAACCGTTGTTGATTCCCTATGGTCTTGTTTTGAGGTCCTATGTCGTTTCCATTGTTTTGTTGGGTTGGGTTTTATTCTCTTTTGTTTTGTTTGATTATGTTAAATCCCATGGCAGGAGAAGCTATTTCAAGGATAGCAAGATATATTATGGTAGCAATTTTGGATTTACTGCTGGCTTGTTTTGAAGTCCTTTATCACATTCATTGTTTTGTTTTTATTGTTTCTATACTACTCTGCTCCGTTTGATTTATACTATGTCCGAAGTTATCTGTAGCTATTTTGAAGACATCAAGGGGCAGTATGGTAACTACTGTTGATTCCATAGCGTTTTGAAGTCTTGTATCTCTTACACTGGTTTGCTTTGATTGCTTTTATTCTGTTATATGTTCTTTAAGATAAAAAAAATTTAAAAAAGAAATGTTCTTATATATTGCTATTCCTACTTTCTCGTTCGTGTATTATTATTATTATACATTTTAAATGTAGGTGTGTTCCTCCCCATACTCTTGAAGTTAAAGTCTGTTCTTTGGGTAGAACTTGGAGATCTTTTTCTTATGGTCTTCTCTCCTGCTACACAATACTTCTATACCACTACTATAAAATGCGATGCTGGGATAGTGACTTACTTCTTTCTTATGATATGCCTGACTCATAACCAAGACTAGGGCAGCAGCAGCCTCTGGTCTTCTCAGCTTACCTTTCCCAGCATGTAACCTTTACCTTACAAGCAAAATTGGCAAAGGACAATCAGTGGCCCAGTGTTCATGGGCGGCCATGCTTGAAAGCACTTTGGCCCTATGCTTACTGGGTGCCTAAGAGAAGTAAATCTTAGACTCCTTTTTCTGGGAATAAGAGCTCTGCAACAGCGGGGAGGGGAAATAAGAAATTCTAATGCCCTACTTCTCCCAAGCAGGTACATAGCCCTCAACAGGAAGATGGGGACAGAGGAAACTGTGTTTTTGGTTGCGCTCGCTTGGAGTGGAAATTCCATCGTGCTGAGCTGAGAGCAGTTTGTGAATCAAATGCCAGAGATTCTGGCTGTTATTGACACAGAGTAGATTTTCTTAGATAAAGTTTGTTTCATTTATGCTATAAGTATAAATGTACTTTATCCAAGTACATTTCCAAAGATTTTAATTTTCCTTTTTTAGCAACTTTACCAGTTATGAATGTTTCATTGAGCACGTCACTCCACTATTCCAAAATTTATCTCTCATTCATCTTGAACAGTTTTTGGCAATTTGAAAAGTTTGCTTTAACAACTGATAAAATTTATTTTAACAAATCTTCTTAAAGCTAAGCTATGCGGTCATCCTTCCTGCTTCATTCTCATCCTGTTTACTCTATCAAAGAAACAAGTTAAAGGAATCAGAAAAGTCAACAAGTTGATTTTTACACAACACCCTAGGAATCACTAGCCCACTGATTTATCATATGGATAACTTTTAGGATGCACACAGCTCACCTTGTATCATGCAAGACCAAAAATTCAGCTGCAGTTTTCTTCCAAATTTTGTCTTAGATTTAATTTTAAATACACTTGCAATGTCATACATCTCTCTGAGTCTCTCCCCTTAGTAAGCACTGGACAAAAAACATATGCTCCACACATAGACCCAGAGAGGTGATGTCACTGTAACGATCCAGTAATGTGACATCAACCCCAACACACTGAGCCACATTCACTGTGAAGTAACTTTCAACTCTTGGTCAATTAATTGATACTGCAATGTGCTTACTGAATGTTGACAAAATCCAATGTTGCCAACAGTTTAAACATGTTTGTGGTAATGTTTTTATTATCCCTTATGATTTGCTAGAGCAAACATGGTTCTATTTTAATATAGTTATTTAAGGCCCTACCTAACTCACTTATCTGCAAATTTAATGAATACTTGCTATCCAATCTCATTTAGTCAAGACTAAAATTGTAAAAGTGTGCCAGATAAGAATTGACTCCAGTAGAATTACAGTTGATCTCCTATGCCTTTCACTGATAGGAAAACCACTGATAAATCAAAACAAATAATATTTTAACCAGTTGTATATTCAGTTGGTAGTTGCTTGATCTACAGTCAATTTTCAGAACTTCTGAGTGAATCTATCAGACAATTATCGGCCTTACCCCAAGTTTGAGGGTTCCAACCTGTTGCTGGTCCAAGGAAGGTTCTTTTAAATATTTTAATCTAGACATGTCTTTGTGTTTAGAAATTGCTAAAAATATTGTTTTCTCTTTGTGGTGCTCCACTGTCATCCTTAGGCCCAGATGAGAATGCACTAGTAAGCAATTTAATCTACAGAAGAGGTAGTATCAATCCTGAATGATTCAGGTAGATTATAGATAATATACAGACTCACCTTTGAGCTAGTCCAACAGATTATCATAAATGTACTAGAATACTATGCTGAGTAAGATGATGGCATTCTATATGGAGTCAGTCAGAAAAAATGTTGCACCATTAGAAGTGTGCATAGGGTACTTAAGAGAGGCAGAACCCGTGCCACCTACATGCAACAGAGTATGAGATATCCATATCCAATAACTCC
This sequence comes from Dasyprocta punctata, assembly GCA_004363535.1. Classification (NCBI taxonomy): domain Eukaryota; kingdom Metazoa; phylum Chordata; class Mammalia; order Rodentia; family Dasyproctidae; genus Dasyprocta; species Dasyprocta punctata. Next base: position 28,067 of record RJWM01010219.1, read on the forward strand.
AGTGTTGTTTTCAGGTGCATGACACTGCCATTATCTGTGTCACAATTCTTCACAGGTTGACAATCCTAAGAGTGCATTCCTTCAAAAGGGTGAAGTGTACAATACCTACGTGCCACCATTGTCCCACTGCTCTTAAATTCTCTTACTGGAATCATGTTAATTCATAAATTTTCTTTACACTTGCCTTGGTTACTTTTTACTCATTGTCGAGACAAAATACCTGATGCCCAAAATTAGGGAAGGAAAGGTTTATTCCTACAGTTTCTCGGGAGTTTCAGTCCTTAAGTTGGCTCCAAGGCAGCCGTTCATGGTGGCTGCAAGCTGCAAGCCGCAAGCCGCACTGGTGAGAGAGAGAGGCAGAAGAGGAAGCGCACAAGAGGAAGACCCGCCTTCCCTTACACTGTATGTCGGCTCCACCCCTGGGTGGGCACAGCACTCACATTGCCAGACAACAAACCAATAACAAACCAATAACTCAGCCCCATCAAAATTATATGAGGACTTGGGGGTACATAGTATACCCAATACATTTTTGTGAATGCTGTCAAAAAATTATTCTTTTAAGTTCTACAACAAACGTTTTGAACATTAAGAGTGCCCACAGGGAAAGAAAGAAGCATTTTTCACTGAACTTATTTCAGTTTATTAATGCAATATACAAGGAATTTATAGGGCTCAATTACAAAAACAAAACCTAGTTTTAAAATAGGTAAAAACTGTCTTGGGAAATGTCCAAAGACTCACAAATAGCCAACAGGTTTATGAAAAGGGATTTTGCATAACTAATCATCAGGGAAATGCAAATCAAATCACAGTATGATATCACCTTACACCTGTTACGGTGGAGAGTATGAGAAAACAAAAGGTAACAAGTGTTGGCCAAGAGATGGACTAAAGGGAACCCAGGTACACTGTTAGAAAGAATGTAAATTGATACTGCCATTATGAAAAACAGTATGGAGTTTCCTCAAAAAAAATGGAGCTACCCTGGGATCCAACTATCTTATTTTTTGGTTTATATCTAAAGGAATTAAACTTGGGATCTATAAGAGATACTTGTGCTCCTATTTTCCTTGCAGCATTACTCTCATTAAAACAACCTAAATGTTCATCAAGAACGTGTTGTATTTACGTATAATGCAATATTATTCTGTCTTTAAAATGAAGTAAATTCTGCCCCTAGTGACAATAGAGATGGAGCTGGGCAAGAGTTTGCTAAACAAATTATGCCAGGAACAAGAAGACAAATTGTCCATAAGATCTCTCTTGTATATAAACCCTAAAATGATCAAACTGAAAGAAGCAGAGAGCAGAATGCTGGTTACCAGGGACCAAAGGCGGGGAGAATAGAGACCCGTTCATCATGAGGTACGAAAGCTGAGTTATACAAGATGAATAAGTTTGGAGATCTAATATAGAACATAGTGAATATAGGTAGCAAAATTGTATTGTATACTTGAAGTAGGCTAAGCTGGAGGTTCCTAAGTGTTCTTATACCGAGGGGGTCAAAAAGGTAACTACGTAAAGTGATGGATATGCTAATTATATTAATTATGGTAATTATTTATAAGGCACACACATGTCAAATCATCAAACTAAATACCTTAAATATAAACAATTTTTGAAAATTGAAAAACTTAAGCAATAGCTGGTGACAAGGATAGTAGCATACCGTATTAGCATAACATGGTCAATTTAAGGCAGAATTTTAATTCATTTAGATGGATCTGCAAATGAGTGTCTCTTTCTAGACTTCCAAAACAATAAACACTCATGCTTCCTGAAAATATTTTTAGTTCCTTTCTGTTATCTCATATAAAATCGCTTTTTTATTTTTCTTGCAGTTCAAGTGTTTCAGTGACAAAAAAACATTTTGAGACCAAAATATCAATGTCTGTAGCTATGTAAAAGTAGCTTACAATACATAAATGGCTTAATTTTTACTTTCTTGAGTCCTAGAGTATGTTGATGCTTTTAGTCTCAGCAGCTTTCCAATTTAATTGCAATTAAAATCAGTGCTACTCAAACTCTGGCCCATGGTCCAGAGCAGGTTCATTGATTGTTAGTGAGCTGTGAATGTATTAAAATGGAGAATAAATGCTTATAAACATGTCTTGTAATTTAACAAAGTAACTTTATGACTACTAATCTAATAATAACAAATTTGGAATTGATTTTTGTTTCTTTTTATTTTTCACTTCATTTTATAATGATTCATTTTAATGTACTTGGTAGTAATACCAGTCTGTGATAGATCAAAAATAAACAAAATCAGTACTTCATCATAGAGTTCAGAAAAATTGAGCACTAATCCATGCCCCCCTTGCCTCTCCACCTATTCTCATGTGAAGAATAATGAGTAATAAATGTAAATTTTCCTACTTACATTTCCTATAACATATAATTATATCTTTGTGTCAAACTTTACATTTCTGTGTAACAATTTACCACAAGATCATCATTTTAAAACATTACCCATTTATTAGCTCATCGATCTGTAGGTCACAAGCCTAGTGTGGTGTGGCTGGGTTCTTTGTGCAGGGTATTATATAGCCAACATATAACAGTGTTAAAAGCATCAGCTGGTCTCAGTGCTTGTGGCTCTCGAGAAAAGTCTGCATCCAAGGTCATTTTTCCTGTTAGCATAATTTAGTTCCTTGCAGGGGTTAAGAACTCCCAATTTCCTTGCTATCAACCAGAGTCAACTGTCAGTTTCTAGACACTGCCACAATTTTGTTTGCCACTTAACCACTTGTCTTTAAATTAATGAAAGTGTGTGGACTGCTTCTCCTCCTTCAACCTCTGATCTCCTCATCTGTGACTAGCCAGAGACATGAGCCTTTGTGGTGAGGTCCAACCTGTATAAATAATCTCCCTACCTTAAAGTCAACTGCACTTTGGAACAAAACCCATTCACCTACTGATGGAGCCCTACCATCTCTACTGTCTCCATAGCCACACATACACACACACCTTGCCGAGTCAGGCCTAGGGAATCCTACAGACCATCTCAGATCTGTCTACCATGTGCTCTGTTGAACTTCATATCTGATTTGGCAATTGCTTTCTTAGGATTCTGGCCAATAAAGACTTCTGGCTATTGGATAACATTCTTTTCATAAATCTGTCCCTTATTTAGAGGGAGCCTCTCTTTGTGTAAAATAAGTTAAGGCTGTTTAATAATTTCAGTGATCAAAATTATATTCACTAAATACCTCCTGTTTAAAAAAAACAGTACTGCACCTGTGTACTATATATTATGGATGTTTAATTTCAATGTCTCAAATTTCATAGGGAGCAAGTAAAATAAAATTACTTTCTTTAGAAATTAATTTTTGTACATTTTAAATATTTTTTAAAGTTTCCCATTAAGAATTATTTGAAAGGAATGCCTGTGGTTCCTGACTTATTATAGATTCATCCTTTTATAATGTAAACTAGTGAAAGTATATGGACTTCATAACCTAACTGATAAAGCATTTCAGTTAGAGACGTATTATAGATAATTTAAGTAATGCTTTTCTTTCCTATAAATACAATTTATGTCACTAAAAAGCTGGAATTAAAGGAAGTGTATTTTTGGAGATAGAGTTGGGAGATGTAGTAAGCAATAGCAACACCATTTTAAATCAAATACCATTCATGGACTCTGTTAGCATTTTAGGGCTCAGGATGAAACAAGACAGAAAAAGTGTATGATCCCTTGATAAGTATAATTTACAACAAGTTGGCAAACTGGTAGGGATTTAAAGCCAAAAATAGCAGTTTTGCTGTGTAATTTTTTTTTGCAATGACTTTATAGCTCCACATCCCAGCTTGCATTACTCATTTTGTAGAATGAAGAGAAAAATACATTTTTAAAAAATTTATTTTAAGTAAATTACTCCAGCAAATTGATCAGTTTAAAGAAAATATTCCATGGGCTGATGGCACTTTGAGGTTTTATATGGGAAAAAGAAAAGAGAGTATCTTTGACACTAAGAATAACAAAGCCAAGTATAAAGCAATACTTAGAGTCAGTGAAATTGCCTCTGTTTAGTAACATCAGTGTGTTAATTAAGCTGATGGTATCCAAAGTAGTACTTTGTTTCTGAATTCTAATTTAATTTGACGAATATTTTAGTTATTCTCCATGTTGACATTCCTGTATCAAATTTATCTTAAACATTGCAACTAAGAGCCCGCAAGAACTATTGATCACAGATATAAAATAAGCAGCTGATGGCAGAATATGGTACGTGCCTTAAAGGATCTGCTTTACTGTGAGGAATTCCAGGTGTTTGAAGGCAGAGTAAGATGAAGTCAACTGTTTTCATTAGATAAGCTGAAAGTCTTGCTCCCTACCTAGTGCCTGGATTATGAGGTTCCTCCAAACTTGAGATCAGAAGGGGAGTGCCGCACCTATCACTCCCTTACTCTGATTGTCAGCTCACTGTGTGTCTGTTGATGACCGTCTCCACAAACCTGAATAGGCCATTGGCCAGTAGATGAGCTAAGCACTGGCGAATGCCTAGAAGGTATACGCATGCTCATATTCTGATAATCTCATACTCACTCTGCTGATGAAGAGGGAATTCCCCACTCTGAGTAGTATATTACAGAACACTCAACTCTTGACATTAAACAGGTGATACCAATAGCAGTTCATTATTCATATATTTCCAACTTGGAAGGGGAGGATGTCACACGCCATGCAAGGTCATATGGCAGGGAGGGGTGGCTGCCCTCAGGAACAAACTAAACAACCAGGGGTTGGGAGAGGCAGGCTTTGTAGTATCCAGAGGATGAAGTGGTCCCCAGTTCTCATGGATGGATGCGATTGATTTGTTTGGATTTCATGGACTGGCAAGACAGTGAAGCCTTTTGGATTGAGAAGTAGGCTGAGTACTCCTGGCCTACCTAATGAGGGAATTCGCAAAGTGGGCAGCTTTTGTAATTAGTGTGGATCATAGCAGCTCAGAGCAGGAGAACTCACAGATTGGAATCTGGTGTCACATTCAAAGATGTCAAACACTTGAAATACTTGGTCTTACACGGCTCGAGTGAGGAAACAGTTTTAACAAATCAAGACTTCACACCAGCTCTATCAGAACAAGGAGCAAACTCTAAGTGCTAGCCTCTGCAAAACTTCTCTGCAAATATCAGTAATAGCAATAATGATAGCAATAGCAGCTATAGAACCTTCTCCGAAAGATCTAAGGGGAAAGAAATTCTTAACGTTGCCCTTCCTGACAAAACTTGATTGTGATTCTCATAATGATATTTATCCACATATTTGTCTTGTTCACTTCTTGCCTGAATAATTCCCCCACTCCACCCCTGGGGCAAGACCAAACTACTCCAGGAGGTGACCTGGTGCATGTTCATACTGCTTTCAGCTTACTTCCCTCCTGGCACAGAAACTGTCGTTTCTATGATGGGCTGTGTCTGTTTTTCTCCAGAAAAGTACTATTGAACTTTTATTTACATGAAGTGATTCATTTCCACCTTTTTGTCCCCCTCCCCGGTAGCTTAGAAAATGCCAAAAAACTCAAAGTACCTCATGCTGATGCTGAATCATCTTTAGATGTTCTTGGAGTACGACCCTGATTCATCAAAGTGCCTGTCACAGGAGGAGCTGCCCCTCCCTGGTGGGAGACCCTAAATACAGCAACCTTCCCCACACCCAGATACCACCACCAGGGAAAAATGGAGTGTGTGAGGCAGAGGAGTTGGGAAAAGTGACAGCGAGACAGAGACAGAAAGAGAAATGTGCAAGAGTCGAGTAGATTCCAGGAAGCAGTGCCATCAATAACATGTGTCACTCCTGATGACATTAGGAGCCAAATTCTGGACTTCACGGCCAGCCACCAGGGGAAGTTTTTGCTGGTACAGTCACTACATAAACTCCCATTTGGTCTTTTTGGTACCCCCTGCCCTGCAGGCATCCTGTAAATTTTCTTGACTTTATTTCACAAGATTTCTGAACCTGCACGTCCTCCCTGTGCAGCAAGTGCCAGCAGGACTGAGGTCACAGCAACACTCAGTGCTGGGGTTTTCAGGAAGGTGATGGGAAGCAGCTGTTCTGCTCTTGGTTACTGAAAATCACCTGCTGCCTTAGTGAGGCAAAAAATCAACCACTCCAGAATAATTCAGCCATCCTGTCTTTATGCTACCCTTGTCCTTTTATTCACTTACCCCAAAACTAGTTTCAGAATGCTATTTTACAGGCATCTCTACCACCACTGCTTGGGTCCTACCTGAATCTGCTCAAGGGAAGAGGAGGACAGGAATGCTGGAAGCATGGGTGCGCTAAAGCCATCCAAGCCACACGCATCTGCTCAAGTGCTGGGTAAAGCAGAACATAAACTTCAAAATATCTAAAGGTCTTGTGTAGAAATAATACACTAGAGTCCATTGCTTTGGACTGAACTCATGCACTGGGCCCAACAGAGCAAACATAATTGGACTCACCCATGCTGAAGTTTCACGCCACCAGCCCAAAACTAATTTTTTATCTGACCTTTTCGCAGAAAGAGAAAGAGAGAGGAGAGGGGAGGGAATACTCAATTATAGTGAGCATGATAACAGAGTCCCCTCTACTTTAACTTAACAAGGAAAGTAACTTTGAAACCATCAATCTGCTTTTTGTTCTGTTTTTATTTTCTTCAACCATTTTTTTGTCTATAAAACTTCTTCCTCTGCTCAGTTAATTGGCACACTTATTTTATTTTCTAGGATGAGGTATTGACAGACTCTAGAGTCACAAATAAAAGCCAATTTGATAGCTAGGCGGATATTGTTGTAACTTTGTCTTTTGACATACTGAACAATGTGAATGCTACCTTTAGATACCCATAAGGTCTACTTTGACCTTATTTCTCTAGTATACTAATATAAGATAGGCATTAATTTTCAAAGTACATGGATCAGATTTTGTTTCTAGTGAATGTAATATTTTAGAAGTTCCACTTATATAGACAGACTCTTGGATTCATCAAATGAAGCTGAGGAGAAAATTTTTTCTAAAATGCTAAGAAACAGATACTTATTTCAATGCCATATTTTAAAAAAAGAAATGTCTTCACTGATAGGAAAGAAAACGAACGGTTTTATTTTTCTAACCCTATGGTTGTAAATGTTTGGTCGCGTATATCTATTTTAGTAAATATTTTGTCACATACATTTATTATTGTAAATATTCATTCAGCCTGGTAAAAACCCTAATTTTCAAATGTTAACCTCAGTAATAAAAGTGAGAATTACCAAATTCCTAAATTCTTTTAGAAAATAGTAGAGAATGAGGAAGCTTGTGCTATATGCAGTGATACAAAAGAGTAAAAGACTTGTTTTTAATTTTTTTTGTAACCTGAATAAAAAAACTTTCCCCAAGACCAGCAAGACAGTTTACTGTTGAAGTGATCATGTGTTAAGTGTACTAAACATACCAGATGGCCTGGAGATCAATGAAAAAAGGCAAGGGGTTTTAACATCTCAATTTTCAGTGGGGTGAGCTCATGAAGTTACAAGAATTCAAACAAAAACACACACGCACACACAGAAGCATTAATCTTTTCAAGCCTATGAAAGATTCTATGTGTTTACCTTTTAAAATAAACAGCATAAACTTTTATGCTAAGTAAGGTGACTATAAACCGTTGTTCTAGTTTAGGAAACAGGTAGAAAGGTCAAGTTCTCTGTTAGTGTAGGTGCCATGGTGGAGAATAATACAGAGAAAGTAGAATCATCCCCATTATTTGAAGACAGTCTTTTTCTCTAGCTGGTAACCTAAAGAAGTAATAAAAATGATAGCAGATTTCCCTGACTTCTAAATAAGATCTCTAGTTAGCCAGCATCTTGACAGCTTTACAAGACCGGGAGCAGGAAAACAAGCTGGACGGCCTGGGTTTCTGACCTGTAGAAATGTGAGTTGATACATGGGTTTTATTTGAAGTCACTAAATTTGTAGCAATTTGTTGTGCAATTATGGAAAAAAGTAAAGGGGTGCTCAAACACTGATTCTTCGCTTTTAACTGAAATTCTTAACGGGTCAAGTGGATTGTTCTTCCTCCTTGCCCTACGTCACCTGCAGTTTTTCCAGTTCCATTATTACCTCTTTTTCCCTACACCCTATCTGCCACAGCCAATACCGTTTTCTGGTTATAACTGTGCCCCACCCACTGGGTCCACCTCATGGGAAACCTTGCCTGGTACCATTCCTGACTGTATACCCTCAAAGCCCCTGAAACCTACCTCTCAGTTCACCCAACAAAGAAAGAATGACCCACATATATTTTGATAGAGTTTATTTGGCTAATTTCAACCCAGAAAGTTTTCTCCCTAGAAAATAAAAAAAAAAGCATTCCTGAAGAAAATCAACCAAATTTGAAACCCACATACCTAGAAGGGGGTAGGGAAAGCAGCTATTAATCCTGGGAGGTGTGGAGTATAGGCATGTCACTGGGCCACAGTAGCAGGACCTTAAGGAAATCTGGCTTTCAGAGGTAGGATGGTGAGACTGATTCTATCGTGGTGAGTGTGAAGCATTAAAGGGACATCTGGCCTCCGTGGACAGTGAGCTCCTTGAGGGCAAGGCTGCTCTCTGTCTCATTTACGTTCCATGACACTAGTCACATTTTTAGTTCTTGTTAAATAGTCTTCAGTGGATTAGTGGAGATGTAAATTATTCACTCAGCAATTTTAAATACTCAGCTGGAATTTGGAGAGCAGAGCATTAGAACATATTTGCAGTGCATGAAGTTTATACTCATCTTAGGGAGTAAGCATGAGTATAATATATCTTGACTCCTTTTATTCCTTTCCCCTCCCTCCCTCTGTCTCTAGATCCTCTTTCCCCATTTACATTATTATTGTTACTATTTTTGTTCATATTTGTGATATATAATGTTCACATTCATTGTAGGTACCTCTAACGGAGTACGAAAGTCTGAGTCTAAAGCCATAAATTAACATTAAAGAAGAAACTTACTCAAATTGAGTACTAGATGGTATCGTGGACAAATTGTTAATTGTGGGACAAGTGAAATTGTTTCATGGATGTAGTTTTTAAAAGTCCTCCTTTGTTTGTGATATATACTAAAATAATTGTGAGCGGAATTATACAATATCTGGACTTTGATTTGAAACACCTCATAAAGGCAGGAGTTAGAAAAGAGGAACTGAGAATTTCGAGAGTGGCGGTGGGTGGCTAGCAAAGATAGATGATAGATGCAGGAAGGTTTGTTGGAAAATTCCCTCTACTTTGGAGTTTGTTTGAAGTAACCAAGATGAAAGTTTGAAAGAAGGAGGGAAGAAAGTCTAGAATAAATTGATAGTTGCAACTACTCATCAATTACTTTTCATCTGTATTCTTCATTGCACTATTAGAGTCTACTACAAATCTTTGGCTGGACTGTGGATTTGCGTCTGTTTCTGTCTTCAGAGTTTTCATCCTTCTATTCATCTAGTGTGACTATGTGGTGACCCCATGTAAGGCACTAACCACCTTATGAAAAAAAAGATAAAATACTAGTTTTGCCATAAAATATAATTAGTTTGCAATTCAACATGGGATGTCAGACTCATTGAACAACTGTAAAATACACCCTTCTTCTAACATCCTAACAACAAAGATGCATCATTATTACCTTATTGCATCACTTCTTAAAGCAGGGCATTTGGTCAACCTGACTCTCAGAGAAAGGTTGGTTTGCTGCAGAGGTGAAGCTGGGATGAGGCAGTGCCCACCCAGTCAGAGGAGGCACCAGTCAGCCCCAAGCAGCCCCTTGACCTAGTCCTTTAACAGCAGCCCCAACAGAGAAGTTAATCTCCTTAATAGAAAACAGATATGTTTCTTCCTTACATGTATTACAATTCTGGTCTTAAACATTTCCTGCCTCCTAAGTGCTCAGCTCAGCTAAGAGGAAGTAGAAGCATGGGGATCCGTGATGCCTCCTAGTATAGTCAGGGTGAAGTGTAAGGGACAAAGTTGCCTGGAGAGTGCCTTTCTCTTCCCATCCTCTTTTATGAATACTCATGGAGTTCGAGGTAAGGGAAGAGGCTTGGAGAATTAATTGAATAAATGCAGTAACCAGGCAAAGAGCACCTTATTCTTTGTTTTTGACCAATTTTGTTCCTCTGGTGACACTGGACTATAACAGAAGAAAGGTGAATTCTGCTGGGTTTATTAAATGTCAGTATTGTGCTCAGAGGAAACATGCAGCATTTCAGACATGTGCACAGACCTCCCCCCGACCACCTTTAAGGCATAATGAAAGGGGAAAATAATACCACATTAAGGACAGGATTTCAGAAAAATGGTACAGAATGGGCTAATTTAGTAACCATCTGGCCCCAATATCTTGAGACTAAATCACAATGTAGTAGGTAGGGCTTGGGACTGCATGGACTAATGATCCAAGATTTAATCTTTGCTCTGCCAACAACTAGTGTGAAAGTCACTTAACTTCCTTGAGCTTCAGATTCCTGGCTTCAAAATGGGGTAATACTTCAACCCAGAGCAATTGTGATGGTTACATTTGACATTCATGTGCATGGGTACAGTGTGATTTATTGTACTGAGTGAACCAGATATAAGTTTTTGAAGCCAAAGCTCAAATGTGTGAAAATTTAAAATGTATCCTTTTCTGTGATTGAATTTAGACTGTTTCTTAGACTCTCATTTCTTCCAGTGAGAGAAATTAAAACTAGTCAATCCCAGGTAGAATCAGATTGCTTCCAGAGAGTCTAAGTCAACAGTGATGGACACTGTCCTTTTTGAATGTGTCAGTGTGAACCAGCTTTGTTTGGGTGACATGAGACATGAGAAATACTGTAACAAACAGGAGCAGTGCCCATCCCATCAATATCAAAACCAAAGATAGGCCAACCTCTGCTCCCAAGCAGCTGCAGGGTGGGCACATGACTGGTGCTGGCCAAGAGAATAGTCCTGCCCCAGTCATTGAATCAGCAGTGAGTAGGAATTGAGGGGCCCTGAAAATTTTATTCTGGCAACAACAGCAGCAGCAGCATCCAAAGCACTATTCTGGAAGTGGTGAAGTTTGACTGCAGTGATGTTCAGTGTCCATTTCTTACTGTGGTGATGCCAATAGTAGTGTCATCATCATCTAACCAGATGCTTCCTGTGCTGTGGTTTTTGGATGAAGACGGTCCAACCATTTTTCGGAGCCCACTGATTCTAAAGACATTCTGGTATTCTTCCCGCAAATTCCTTTTCAGATGATGTTAATCAGAATAGGTTTCTTTGTTTGTAACTAAGAATTCTGACAAGATCAGTCAAGTATTTCCTCTATAATTCTCTCTCAGGGGGTGGTGGAGAGAAGTCTGCAAAATCTGGGGTACTTCACATAGCAGCATCTCATTTGGGGCGTCTCCTGACCTTGGTGGTGACCTGTTCCACACAGGCATCTCCTGAATGTTCTATCCATCCCTTAGTCATCATCTCTGCACTGTGCTGGTCACTCAGAGATGGCTTATTCTCATCTGTCCCCTGGTTCTATGGGGCATGCCTTACAACTAATATGGGGTCTCCATCCTCCAAATCTTTTAGCATCAGTCTTGGGTCTGGACAAGGTCAATCACATGAAAGAATTTTCCACCTTTCCACCCCCTGAGGCATGTGGGGAATCTGTGGTCTGTCTTAGGTCTGTTTGCCTTGGCACCTGAAACTGCTGCTTTCATATACCTTACTCAGAGGGACCCAAGGAACTCTAGGGACCTGCTGTTTCCCGAATTTCCCATCAAGAGATAGGACACAGGATTCCTCCATATTTATATCTCCAAATCAGTCGGGGGATGCTATGGCCATTCCCTGTAATTTAGGCCAGGGCAGGAGTGGGGTAGGCTGCAGGGCACATGCTTGATGCCATTCTTGTGTTCTCTGTTTCTTATCTACTCTCAGACCAGAGGATCTTATACTTTGTTGAAAGGAAAGGAAAAAGTGACCTGGTCATATATATTCTTCCTCGTTTATATTTCCTTTCATACTAGGACTATATATTTTTTTACTTATTCACAGAAGTACTTTTAAAAATCAAATCAATTTTTAAAACATAACTATATTAAAAATGTGAAATTAAAACCATAGCTTCTGTCTCACCCCTATCATCTTCCCCAACACCTTTTAAATATTTTAACTATTTTTCTATAATAAGATATTATTATCTATGATTATTAATACACTTGCTTCCTCTGGCATATATTTAGATCTATTACATTTCTTTCCTCATCTGTCCACCGTTCCCCTGAAAACCTCATTAAGATACATCACATACTTAAAAGCATAACAGTGAGAAAATACAGTCATTTGATTGCCAAGCAATCTATTGCCAGAATATGGAGACAATGGCAACATATTTATGTAGCTTAACCGATAATTATAGTTGATAAAATCTGAGTGCAAATATTTTTAACAGATTATTAAAAGAGAGTATAGATAAAACTTATGAGTTCATAGAATTACACAAACTAAGGCGGGAAAAGGGAAGATGTGAGGGAAGCATAGGAGGGAAAGCATGTCAAAGTATTTTCCAGAGAATAATCAAAATCCATACATATTTAACTATGTTAACCAGAAAAAAATAGTGTATCATAAAAAATACTTTTCAATAATTCAAGGCTGACTACCAGCTGTATTAAAAGAGGATAAATACTCTATAAATGACTAGAGAAAAATATTTTTAAAGTTACATTCCATATAGAAAAAAATACAGAAAATAAGGACTGTAGTTAACACAAGTACATAAAAATAACATAAGGAGGTTATAAAAGAACAAGCACAACAGTTTAACAATAAACATAATTGGTTTAGAATTTCTCATTGAAATTCAAAGACTCATGTTTGATTTAAAAAAACACAGTCAAATTCTGTATCATCCGTAATTTCTTTGTAATCAAATAAGTCTGTTTTTAAAGGTAGGCTCTGGCACACAGTAGCTGGGTAATACAGGAACTTCTCTAACACACCTGTGTGCCTTCATCTCCTCACTGACGTGATGAAAATGAAAGGCCCCCTTCATACAGTCATTGAAGGATTAAATGAGATCAAGTAAATCTTTGCACTTCCTTTTGCACAGTATCAATGCATTTTCACATTGAAAGGAGCCCGGTCTAAGATAAAGCAACTGGTTCTTTCTTTGTAACTCTCAAAGAACAAAAAGGAAATGCAATTCATAACTTAAAAAACAACTTCTTAAAATTCCTGTGTTCTCATAATCCATAGCATCTTGAGTCCCCACCCAAGTCCTCCACAGTATATACTTTTGCCAAACTGTCATTAATTTTGTACCCTTTTGTTTGCTTATTCCTTCCTCACTAACCTCCTAAACCATGCACTCTTGACTTTCTCTACTCACTTTTTCTGATTGAAGTTTTAAATGATGAGGACCTGGTCACAAATTCAGATCGCTTCTTACAGGGAGGATAAAGAAAGCAGCTACACTGACTAAGGCAGAGAGAAGAGAAGAATGATGCAAAATATGAATTATAATTTAGCAAACTTGGTCTCTATCTCATATGTAAAATGCCTTATACATTATACTTAATGAATATCATTTCCCTTCTCAGTGATCCCCCAGTACTTCACAAATGCTTAACCTTCATATTTGATGTATCTCCCATTAATAAAATACTTATTTAATTCTTAAATACTAAATTTCCCAGCACTCTCTTCCCAACTCTGCCAAATTAGCAATCTTAAAATGAGCACTGATTCACAGGGAACGGACTGCTCTTTTAAAGCAATCTTATAATTCAGATAAAATTTAAAACCCATGTTATAATATGAATAATCATCTTCTAGAGTCTCTATCCTATGCTTGAATTTTTTCATTGCGTTTTCTTAAAGCAAGGCACACCTGCATCCTTACCATCCCTAAGGGCACCAAAATGAAACTAGACGCCGCAAAAGACCCCCTTGGTTGTTTCAACCTTTCTAAAAGTAAGACTTTTTTACTCCTGACATTTTAGAAGTGTTATTAAAACTCACTGGATTCTTGGGATTTGGAGAGGGAAGAAAAGAAACAACTGAAACCTTGATTTTCCTCCCCTGGATATCATGTTTGTTTTGATATGTGGGTGTGGTGTGCTTTTTTGGCAATGACTGTGCAAATCCAGCCCTGAGTGTCTACAGAACACAACACAGCCATGTCTAGGTTGCTTGGACAAGGAGTATTGCTTTTCTTTCTGCAGGTCATTCACACACAGCTGCTAGACTCAGGTGTCACAGCACTGAGTTGCTTTGCTCTTTCATTAAGATCTTAAACTACATACTCATGTGTCTGACAACAAAAAACAGGGACAGAAACTAGTTGAAGTTTCTTTTTTCCCCCCTCTCATTCTGCAGTGCTTTCTGCCTTATATGTTAGTGGAAAATTTTCTTAAATAATTTTGCAACTTTGAGGTTGCATCTATCTCATATATTATGGTCCTTCTTGTGGATGAGTGACAAACACTATATTATTTTCTTCTGTTGAAATGACTTTTAATATTTTCTCTCCCTCATTCACCATGACCTGTTATAGATTTTTCTAGCTCAGTCATATACAAGGGTTGATCAAAAAATACAGTAAATATTTAAAATTTTAAGCAACCCACCAGGGACCCCTCCTGTCTCTCAGGAGCTATCCCTAGTCCCATTCCTATTCCCCATTTTTATTCCCCAATAAATTGTCCTACTCTTAACCTCTGTTGAAAAAAAAATTTATTACAGTGAAAGACCATTGCCATTAACCCACCTCAACACCCACCATCACTTCAAACACACTTATCCCATTATTCTTGCTACTTTCTGAAGCAGTTCTGGAAGTCTTCTTTTGTGAGCATTGAGATAAAAAAAACATGAATATTGCTACTGGGTGCCATCCAAGGGAAAGGTAGGCTCGTAAAAACATTACAGCATATCCTCATTCACCTTATTCACCAGATCTTGCAGTATGCAACTCTGGCTCTTCCCCAGAGTCAAAATGACCATGAAAGGTAAATAATTTTTAATTGATTCAGGACATCAAGAAAGCCGCACCAGCATAATTAAAACAGTCAGGAAAAAGGACTTCCAGAACAGTTTCAGACAGTGGCAAGAACAATGGGATAAGTATGTTGGAAGCAAGAGGGAATATTATGATGGAGATTAATGACAATGTCTTTTACTATAATAAATTTTTATTTAAATACACACTTTATTTTTAGAAAACACTTCATATGATAAGAAATCACTCTCCCATCATATTTCCAATGAATCCATTTCCCAGCATTATCATTCTTCAAATCAGTATTTTGGTGAGCATGTAACTTCTACTAATTCCCTAAACCCTCATGATGATCTTACATTGTAAGAACTATCATTTACAATCATTTTATAGACAAGAAGGAGAAGAATAGAAACATTAAGAAACTTGCCCCATGTCATGCTGCTCACGGGTGGTGAGGTCCACATTTAAGCTGGTCTGATGTCAAAATTTGTCCTCTTCAGTGATAGATTATTTTACCTTTTCAAATAGTGAAAGTGTATTTACTGGCATACATTAATTATTGATATACATTAGTTTGAAAGTTTCTTGCATTCAAAACTACTATCATCCATATTTATAACTTCCATGCATGATAGCAAAGTCCCTGGCACTGACCAAGTGTTCAAGAAAACTATGTTGAATAAATAAGAGTGAGGGTCTCTGTTCTGTTAGTTTCCATGTTCAGTTGACATCAGAATGCCTCAGTGAAATTAAGCTCAGTTTCATTGGTTCAGATACCATATGCTAGTGAGGAAAAGCAGAAAAAATATGAGGCAACCAACATATTGGCATCTCTGAATAGGGTGAGCAGGAAAATAATGTGTAAGGACACAGGGACTCTAGGCTCCAGGCATGAAGCAGTTTGTGCAGCTGGGGGTCAGTGGCAGCCAGCCCACTCATTTCACATGGAAAACAATCATCAATAGAGCAACTCAGAAAAACTGCAGGAGAAAGATAAACTGTGAAACCAAACTGACTGAAGGAAATTCCAATAGGTCCAAATAAAGAACGAAATGACAAGGATAAGATGAAAGGTAGTGTCTTCTTCCATACTGGTAATCCAGGTCTGTAGGATGTGCCCGAGCATCAACATGCATTAATTAAAACTACCTGTGTTTAGGACTTAGTACTGACACCTAGAGCAACACTGAAAACTTGTTCATGGAAACTGTGTCCACGAAAGAAAGGAGTTACACTCCTAAGGGAAGGATGTAAAGGTACACCTAAATAATTTCGGACACTAAGCTCACTGTATAAGCCAGTTTTCTATTGCTATAATAAAATACTTGATACTGGGTAACTCATTTATAATTCAGATTTATTTATATCCTGGTTCTGGAAGCTGGAAAGCCCAAAAGTGTCACAATAGCAACATCTCAGCTTTGGATGGACCACCTCTTGCTGCATCATGACATAACAGGACAGACCAAGTCTGCCAGAGAGATAAGAGTGAGGGTCTACATTCTGTTAGTTTCCATGTCCGATTTACATCAGAATGCATCTTTACTCGGTGAAATTAATGCTATAAATTGTGTCACCTTTATAACAAAACCACTGCATCAATAACCCATTAATCCATGAATGGGTTCATCCATTCATAGCAGCAGAGTCCTTATGACCAAAGCACCTTGTCTAAATGGCCCCACCTTGTCCTACCTCTAAATATCTCACAGTGAAAATTAAATTTCAACATGACTTTTGATAGGAATATTCAAATCCTGGCACTCATTAAAGCCAAGCAGAAAGCAGTTAATAAATGCAATTGTGTGGCATAATTAAACATGCAACTTAATAGAGTGGCAGTCCCACTGAAATGACAGAAGAAGGATTTGCATGAGAAAAATATGATTGTGAGTGATATCTGTGATGATGGGTAAACATACTAGCATTTTAAATGTAGGAACAAAAGAGGGTTATATGTCTTCTGCATAGCTGCAGTAGTCACAGGAATTTCACACAAAGAGATGAGCTTCTTAGTAAGTCAGAATAAAACGTGACAGCAAGAAGGGTTTCTAATGAGACGAAAGAGAGTAAACAGGTGAATATGCATTTACGTTTTCATATAGAAAAGATATATAAAACTATTAGCCATAAACATTAGATGAAACATGAAAACCATGCAAGAAATTAGAAGGTTTCCTTCTTTTAGTTTATCAAAACGCCAGAGATCAAAATCCTGACTTGAAAAGGATCTGTTTTAACAAGAGAAAAGTTAGTACAGTAGAATAATTTCAAGAAAGTTAATGAAAGGGAAAATGTGAAAACAATAAAAATAATAGCTCTTTGGTGGAAACTCACATTTCACGTTCGTGGAAAGAGCAGTGACACAGAACCTGAGGAAAAAAAAGCCAAAAAGAAGAAAGGGCTTTGGGGAAAGGGCTTTGGGGACAGGGAGAATAAATAAAATGTGGAAACCCAAATGAGGAGAAAGCGCATCTTCATCTGCATGGAATTTGAGTAGTGTGAACATTCAGAATCCTAGAATGGGAGCCCTGGGAGAAAGGTCATCAATTCAAGGTGAGGAAAAGTAAAGGTACTGATTTAGAGGTTTGTGGTAATCACCTTTCTGTTACTGCAACAAATAATCTGAAATAAACCAACTTATAAGAGAGGTGGTTTATTTTGACTCACAGTCGTGAAGGCACCTGTCCGTGGTCATGTGGCGAAGCAGGTGCACATAGTAGAAGAGGCCTGTCCCTCTTGTAACCAGGTTTAACCGCAGAGAGGAAGGAACTGAGTCCATTGTCACCTTTTAGGGCAGCTCCTGGTGACTTCCATGTATACCAGAAGGCTCCATGTCTTATAGCTTCTACCATCTTCCAATAGTGTCATGGGCTTACAACTCAGTCTTTGACACCTAAGCCTTTGGGGGACATTCTAAATCTATTGTGCCTTAGGTTTAGGATGTCCCCGCAAAGTCTCATGTATTCAGAAGTGGAACTTCTTGATGATTGGATCACAGGGCCACAATAGTCATTAATGAACTGATCTATTTACGAGTTCACAGCTAACTGTTAGAAGATGTATGTTGGTAGGGGAGTGCCCTTGGAAGTTTCATCTCCTTCCCTGACTCCTCTGTTTGGTCTTGGCTTCCTGGTTGCCATGGAGTGAGCATCTTTCTTCTGCTATGCCCTTCATCCATGTTTTTGCCTTAGAGACAGTTGATCATGGACTGAAACCATAAGCCAAATATAAACCTCTCCTCTTTAAGTAGTGGGTGTCAGGTATTTTGTTCCAACAATGGAAATGTTGACTAACCTATCTAGGAGTATTAATATCTGGGATTAAATGCATTTAATGAAAGTTTGAAAATTATGTCACCTTTAGTAAAAGATATGCAACTGTGGTTTAAAACTGTGTGAAAAGAGAATAGTATAAAAAATAAAATTGTTCCCCAAAGAGGTGAAAGAAAACAACATTTGTCCTACAGACCAATAATTCTTCCTCTCAGCTACAGGCTAAAATTCTATGGAAGTGTCTTTACTCAAACCAATGTCTCGGCCCCAGACCCAGGTATTATGAACTTCAGGATGAGTCCCATTATGAGTATTCTTAAAAAGTCCTTCCAATGGGGGATCCAGTATGTCACCAGGGTTCAAAGCATTGCCATTTCTCTAAGTGCCACATGATGGTTAGAAGGAATTTCATCTATATTTTCTGGGAAAGGTTAAAAATTACTGTCTGAAATTAAAAATTTAGGCTCAATCTATATGACAATTTAATTAAACAGGATTTGAGCTCTGGGCAGATTGCCCTGCATTTCTCTCTAGACCCGCCTCCTCTGTACCAAGGCCGTGCCTGAGCCGCTGAGAGCCAAGGACCATCCAGAGGTGGCAGGTCCCAAGGGCCAGGACAGCACGAACCATGGCGCTGAAGCAGATAAGGGACTTAGTGATTCGGCCCGTGCCCCTCCAGAACAATGTTCTGCAGGCCCAGTTGGGAATGATGTGTTTCACTGGCAAGCCACAATTGTGGGAATAACAGCTCATATCAAGGCGGTGTATTCTTTTTGACAATTCATTTTCCTACAGACTACCCCTTCAAACCACCTAACGTTGTATTTACAACAAGAATTTATCATCCAAATATTAACAGTAATGGCAGCATTTGTCTCGATATTCTAAGATCACAGTGGTCTCCCGCTTTAACTATTTCTAAAGTTCTTTTATCCACTTGTTCACTGCTATGTGATCCAAACCCAGATGACCCCTAGTGCCAGAGACTGCATGGATGTATAAAACAGACAGAGACAAGTACAACAGAGTATCTCGAGAATGGACTCAGAAGTATGCCATGCGATGCTGCCTTAAAATCAGAATAACCTGCATTATAGCTGGAACAAACTTTAAATCACTGTTCAAAAAATAATTAAACAGAATTTACTTACATAAACTTACGTACAGTGTAGAATAACATTAGAATACCCTCTCTAGTAAAGAAGTATCAAGCAATAAAAATAAGAGTAAAACCTGAAATTTAAAAACATATGAAATTCTTAAAACTGAGAAATTTTGTATGACTATATAAAGAACCAACAAATATTGTCAGAATATGAAGAAATCTTGAGTAAAGTGAGAGGAGTATACTCAGAGAAGAACTGTGGTTTCCTGAGTCCTCCTCTTTGTCATCTTGGTGACCTGGCATGAATGTGAAATTCATAAATGTGGGCTGAATAAAAAAAAACGTTTAGATCAAAATAAGCAAGAGATGGGAAATCAGGTGCTAGTGTGGTGGAAATTAAAGCAATGAACTGGGAATTAATGCTGGGCTCCACCTACCGAGCATCACCACTTGACTAGACAAATCAGTGCATCTCCATAGCTCTTTGCCAGACCACCTGGACTCAAAGGTCACATGGTTTTCAAAGTTTATGATCACATAATAGTTTTAAAGGATAAATAAGCCTTCAGGTGAAAAGGGGAAGTCAAAAACCTCTAGTAACAAAATGCAGTATACCAGATGTCCCTAATGGAATTCACAGACAGACAGACCAAAGATACAGAAATGAGAGCTAAGATACCAAATGCAGGAATGAGTAAATGCTGTGCACAAGCACGGTAAAATGTAAGCTCTCTGAGAGCAGCAAGTTTGTCGATCTTGTTCTCTACCGTTTCCACAATACCCAGAACAACACCTGACTCATAATGTGTGCTGACTGGATTGAGAAAATGGGGAGTGCCAGATTTTTAGATAGCTCTAAACTAGGCACTGATCTAGAAGGTGCTATGGAGAAAATAGTCAAAAGTAAAATACGTTCAAAAGTGCAAAGTATTCACAAGTCATCAACATGGAGAATCTACGTGACAGATGTCTTATAAGGGGATTTTTCATCAGCTTATCTTGGTCACACCATTTGTACTTAAGTACACTAGGGAATAGTTCATGTAAAATATTAACCTGAAGTTGAGTGTGGTGACATGGAATTAATACATATACTCAAAAAACTTTAAAGCTTTGCAATACCTGCCAAGTTACTATTTTTTCCTTTCAGCCACAGGCATGTACCTTCCCACAGAAAGCTAAGGATCTTTGCTCTTGAGACCATTCCCTAGGGGGCAACTTGATTATAGTCAAAACTGTCCCCAAATGCCTCTGAGTTCTAGCTTAAATGTTTTCTCAACCAGCAAAACTGTTCCCTTTAAATTATAACTTCAACTCACCAAAGAATGATCATTCAAACATGGGTCTGAGCTTACCTATCTTGCTTTTGAAAGCTGTGGCTTTAACTATGTTGTTTCGTCTCCCTTCATCATGCTCAAAGGTTTCCATAAAAGAATGGAACAAACCAAATTAGAAGCCCACGTGTCTTGCCAAGAAGTTGGGCCAAGTTTTCTGGAGATAGCTATGCCATTCCTTCCATCCAGTCAACATATTTGTATTAAACACCTGTATTGGGCACTATGTTAGTGTTGGGGGATAGAAATGTTAGTAAGTCAACGTGTTTCTCTAGAGTACTTCCTGGTCTAGTGGAAGAGACAGACAGTTCCATATTCAAGCAGCAAGGGAAAAGACATTCCTTAAGTACTTGTTGGAGGTAAGGATGTGTGCTATATGCATGATCTGTTCTCCATTATGTAATCTCATAGTCTCTCTTACAGTTAAGAAAACTGAGGCCCGTAGTCTTAAACCTGAAGATAACATAGTAACAAGAGCACCCAGATTTGTCCTCCTTGGAAGTCTGCTCCCGTACCCCTCAACCATACTCAAACACTATATCCAAAAAAGGTAAACAGTAGGGAGTGATCAGTGCTATACTATTAGTTTGAACAAAGGGCTATGGAGGCACAGAGGACTCAGTGAGACTGAAGAGGAGAGGCAGGGGGTCAAAGAAGGCATCACCGAGGATGTGACATTTGAGCTGGGCCATGTTAAACAGCTGGAATCAGTCCTGCTGAATTACTAATGTGTTGATTTTTTGACTACACCTCTTGGGCACTTACCAGAGCCACAAAGTGAAGGAAGCAATAATTCTTCTCTGGCCACCAAAACTGCTGAAATGGAGTCACCTGCTATTTCTACACCCTCTGGTTTCACACAGAGTATTTCTCAAATAAGGTTTCAGTGTAGAGAATGTTAGCTCAGGGAGCAGGTGTGGAAAGTAGAGAAGGGTGTGGGACATGGGTGATGGAGGAAGGAATGCTGTAGGTCCTTGGGGTTCCTCTTGCTTGCTTGCTGGGATTAGAGATACTTAGACTAGAAAACTGAAAGTATAAATAGCTCCAAAGAATATATAAAACCACATGAAACAATTTTTGTCTGAGAGTTCTTTAGAAGAGAAAGATCTGAAGCATAGTATTTTTGTTTTTTGTTTGTTTGTTTAAAGAGAGTTTCTGTTTACCAATTGATGCAAATCAGCAGGATTGTATGGTAGCCAAATGCATCTCTGAACATGCTGCTTCTTTTTCCTATTAGATCCACAGAAATTCCCAGAAATGGAAAAATAAGTTCAATGAAGCAAACTGGAAAAAGTTTGCGTGTGATCCACTAAACAAAAGACACTAGGACATGGACGGAAAGTGCCTTAGAGTAAATGATGGAAATTTTTGGGCTTGGTGCTCTAAAAATGAATTAAAATAATGGAGTGCTCACAAAAAGCACAAGGAGTCACCAACTGGGGAGGGAAAGGAAAAAGGGGAAAATTAAAGCCGCAGGATATTTCTCTATAAGATGACTGAAAGCCAAATGGGTGAAGCAGGAGCGAATGAGAAGTCCCCTGACTGATTCCCTGGCTTGTAGTTTTGCTCTTTTAAACCATTCCCCTCCCTGTGACCAGCTGTCAGTGTCTGACAAAGTATACATTTAATTTCTGCTACTCAAGTGGGCATAAAACAGTCTCTTGCACCACTTTTAATTTGCATTTTCTTCATCACCCAAAATGAGCATCTCTTCGTGTTTGTTGGCTACTCGTGCATCTTTTTCTGTGAGAAGCCTATTTTTTACTTTTGTCCCTTTTCCTCATTAATTCCTAGGAATTCACTACATATTATAGAAAATAAATATTTGCAATTTTATGTCTTACTGCAAATACTTCCCCTCCACTGTGACTTCTTTGTTTTTTTCATCTCTTTTTGAGGTATGTTAAGGAACAGAAATTTTTAATTTTAATGCAGTTGAATTTATATTTTTATTTTAAAGAGAAAAAAACTAAAAACAGTGACATCAAATTTCAAAGCAAAATAGTAGGAGAGTAACAATGGTTAATACATTACATATTATCTTCAAAGTAGTTGCTCAGAGTATAAAATATAGGCATGAAAAATTGATCAAACAATATATGCATAAAAATTTTCCTTTCAAGGAACTAATAGAAATTAGCAATATAACTATCTTAACTATTTTGTATATATATATTTTTTTCCTTTTCCTTTCCTTCTTTTCTCCTTTCCTAATGTCTATCATACATTTTGGATTTTACTTACTCTTTCAACTTCTCACACTAGGGAGATAATGCAGTGTTTACACATGTGAGTCTGACTTATTTCATTTATGTGTAGGATAAATTCAAATTGCATCCATTTACCTATTAAAGTCTCAAGTTTATCTTTCATTATAGCTGAGTTATACTCCACTGTATAAAAATACCACATCATTTTATCCATTCCTCAGTTGATGAGCATTTGGGTTGTTTCCACAATTTAGCTATTACAAATTGTGCTGCTATAAACATGGGTGTGCATATAATGCAGTGGTATGATGTGGTAAGAATTCCCAAAATTCTTCTGGGAAAATACCCAGAAGGGGAATAGCTGGGTCAAATGGGACCTCCAATCCTAGTTTTTTGTGGAATTTCCACACTGATTTCCACAGTGGTTGCACCAGTCTACACTCCCATCAACAAAAGTTCCTTTTTTCCTACAGTTCCTCCAGCATTTGTTATTGGTTGATTTCTTGATGATACCCATTCTTTTTAGAGATGGCAGAAAATTGATAGGAATTTCCCTAGCTCCTCCCATGATAACAGCCGAGTTCATATCAGAGAAGCCAGTATGACAAGCACCTCCAAAAGAGCCAACAGCTCTAAACAACAATGCTTACTTAGGAGAACCCACAATGCTACTCTCTTCTTCTCCACTTCTCCTTTTTATGCTGGCAACAGTCCTCAGGTGGACCATCTACACTCAGCTTGCGGATAGGAAGAACCAACACAGTGAAAATGGCTTTATTCCCAAAATTGTTATACAGATTTGATACAACCCCAATCAAAATACCATTAGCATAGCTCACAGATATAGAGAAAAACATTCCTAAAATTTATTTGGAAACAGAAGAGATCTAGAATAGCAAAAGCAATTCTGGGCAACAAAGACAGGGCAGGAGGCATCACAATCCCTGATTTGAAATTATACTACAAATCTGTGATAAAATCAGCATGATACTGGAAATAAAACCAGACCTGAGGATCAGTGGAACAGATTAGAAGATGCAGACACAACTACAAAGACACTCAGACACCTTATCTTTGACAAAATGGCCAAACATGTTCACTGGAAGAAAGATAGCCTCTTTAATGCATGGTGCTGGAAAAATTGATTCTCTACATGCCAAAGACTAAAACTAGATCCATGTCTATCACTGTTGTGGATTGAAAACTGATGGTCAGTTTAAACACCAGTTGAGCTGGGTCAGTGTGGTGCTGAGTGTAGATGGTCCACCTGAGGACTGTTGCCAGCATAAAAAGGAGAAGTGGAGAGGAAGAGAGTAGCATTGTGGGTTCTCCTAAGTAAGTGCTGTTGTTCAGAGCTGTTGGTTCTTTTGGAGGAGCTTGTCATGCTGGCTTCTCTAATATGAACTCGGCTGTTACCATGGGAGTAGCTCAGGACCTTGTCGCTGAGAATGGCTGCGGTTCACTTTTCTGGAGCTTTGGTCCTTTCTTTGAGCATCGCTTCCTGGCTCTGGAGGGAAAGATGTGTGCTATTTAATCTCCAGGAGAAGCTTGTCACTCTGGTTTCCTGATATGTACTCAACTGTTCTCATCATCAGAGGAGCTCAGAACCTCGTTGTCACTGAAAATGACTGTGGTACTTTTCAGGAGAGCCTTGGTCCTTATTTTGAGTGTCGCTTCTTCACTCCAGTGCAGAACCCTCAGCCTGCTGGCACAGCGACTTCATCCCACTGGCAGAGACTTTCTAGCTTCTACTGCTGACCTTGGGGCCTTCGCAGCGCAGATTCATGAAACAGACTTGCATGAGTCATTGTCGTGGGATCTAGGCCCCCAGGTGGACTCATGGGAGGCATTGTGATGGGCTGTAGGTCTTCAGCTGAACTCTTGCAGGTTATTACCATGGGACCCAGACCCTCAGCTGGATTTTCTAGGTTTTTAGTGTGTGGACAGATTTCCTACACTTCTTCTATTTAACTCTATATGACCACTATAAATAATACTATAAGTTATGTGTCCTGAATGTAATAGTTTTCCTTGCAATCCTTGGCTACAGCAATCACAATGTACTAAACTAAAGTGAAAATGGATCATAGATCTAAATATTAAAACAGAAACTAAATCTACTGAAAGAGAAAGTAGGTAGAAATCTTGAAGACATAGATGTAGGCAGAGACTTCATGAACAAAACCCAAACTACATGAGAAATATTTCAACAAATCAACAACTGGTATCTCATCTTATTAAAATGTTTTTGCACATCAAAAGAAATCACCAACAGAGTGAAAAGACAACCCACAGAGTGGGAAAAATTTTTAGCCAACTGTCCCTCAGATAAAGGACTTCCCATCTAGAACATATAAAGAATTGAAAAAAACCAGACTCCCCAAATTCAAAGACCCACTCCATAAATGGACATCTGAAATGAATACACACTTCTTAGATGAAGAAATACAAATGGCAAATAAATACATGAAAAAATGTTCAACATCATTGGTCATTTGAGAGATGCAAATTAAAACCATGCTGAGATTGGATCACACCCCAGAAAGAATGGCTATCACAAAGTAATGCAGTTAAATTTAGCAATATTATATAATTTATATTTTTGAGTAATAAAAAGGTTTTTAAATTTCATTTTTCATCCAACTGGAGTTGAGTACACATATAGTGTGAGGTAAGGATCCAACAGTATTTCTCCTGTGGAAGCCAGTTGTCCCAGCATCAGTAAGGCCAACTGCAAGGCCAACTCTGTAAAATTTAAGATTTCAAAAAGACTTGAGTCTGCATCTCTTCTACTGGCCTAATAATTCTCTATGACTCTGCCAAAAACATACTATTACAATTAGCTGTTAGACCTGTAACAGCCGGATACCAACTAGACTGTCTTTCCTAGTTCTTCAGTGCTAAAAAGATGAAGGATTTTCTTATCTAGGACATATTAACATTTTTTGATATGTTGTCATAATTTCCTTTCTAAACATTCTACACATCTCTTACTACATTATTGCTAACACCTTCTTTTTATTGTCATTGCAAATGGCATCCTTCAAATACATGTATTTTCTAACTGTTTGGTGCTGATTATGAATATGCAACTGACTTGCATATTGACCTATAACCCGCACCCTTACCAAACTGTCCTATAAATTTAAAAATTGTCATTTTATTTTCCATGTAGCTGATTCAATCACCTGCAGTAATGGCAGTTTTGTTTCATCCTTTCCAAATTGTTTACATTTTTTTTTCTTTTTTTATTGTGTTGGTTAAGGTTGGCAGTAAGTTTTTGAACAGAAATGGTGAAATGGTATTATTTTGTTCCTGGTTTTAAAGGGAATGTTGTGATATTACATAAATGAATATCTTTTGTAGTTCTCTAATAGATACGATTTATTAAATCAAGGATTTTTTTAAGTCTTAGTTTACTAATCTACTGTGATTAGATTTGATTTTTATTTTGTATCTATTAAGGTGACTGGTTTTCATCTTTAATCTGTTAATATGGTGATTTTCCAATATTGAACAAACTTCCTAACTAGGAAATTCAGCTTGCTAATAACCTATATTCCACTGGGCTTAATTTGCCTATTTTATCCTCCAGAGTTTTGCATCACTCAGTGACACTGACCTATTTTGTCCTTTCTCCTACCATCATTGTCTGGTTTTAATAATGGGATCAGTAACTCATAAAATAAATTAGGGAGGGTGTTTTCTCTTTTTCTATTTACTGGAAAAACATTGAAAATCATCAGTTATTTAAATATTTGAAAGTATTTGGAAGAGCTTCCTTATAAAATCATCTGACCCTAGTATTCTCTTCATGAGATTTTAAGGCATGGATTCAATTTATTTTTATGATAATAGGACTATTCCTCAAAGTGGTATGCCAATTCCTACCAAATGCCTAAAATTTAGTTCCAAGCAAGTATTCAGATTCCACTTCATTTCTATTAATGGAAAAATCAATTTGTTCCTCTCTTCCAAGTGGCAAAAATAAATCCTACATTTTTCTCTCACTAGGCTATAATGATGATGATGATGATGATGATGATGATGATGATGATGATGATAAAAATCTACCTTTATTGCCCGCTTAATCTATGCCAACACCTATGGTGTGGAAATTTATGTATCTCTAGCTCCCACAGTTAACTTGCAAGGTATCATCATGACAATTTTATAGTTGAGAAAACCTGAGGCCTAGAGAGGTTAAGGGTTCACTCAGAAGTAAACCCGAAGTGATCCAAGTTGAAATGGATTGTACTATGACCTCACAGAAATATACACAGGTACAGGCAAAGATACAGCTCAGAAATAAAAAGAATAGTCTCTTTTATGTAACAAACCAGATATCTGAGGGCAAGTAAAAGACCCAGGGTCACACTAGCTCTTCCTCTGTGTCACAGATGGAGTTTAAAGGCTGCAGTGGAGAAACCTAGCTACCAACCTTGTGAAATCATTGCAGAAAAGCAAACAAGCAAAAAAAAAAAAAACTGAGAAAATGAATGCATGACCCAAAGATGATTTTCCCCAGGGATCTAGTTTAATCAGTGAGTAACACCAAAGAGCTGGATAGCTTAGCTAGTTCTTTCATTCAATGCCATGTTCAAGCGATGCTGTTTCACAGCTTTAATAGTCCTGTCAACGTTCATCAGGAAATCAGCACAGCCCTCCAGAATCCTGTCATAAAAACACCCTGACTTTTTAATTAGTGCCGTGCAACCTTCAGCACACCCCAGCGCTATGTGGAATTGATGTGCCTCACTCTCACTGTACACTCACCAAGATTCAGATGACTCCAAAAGAAGCAGTGTGAGTCCAGCTGGACAAATGTGTTGTGGTAGGTTTCATAGTAAGCTTTTAATTTTTGATGCCATAGTGGTTTTAAAAAATAATTAACGATGGTAGGAAAATATGAAAATTATAGATGACATATATACTGGACACAAGTTCTAAGAAATAAGGATGAGTACAGTGTATATAATTTCAAGATTTTTGTGACATTAAGGTTGCTATACATATGTATATTTGCACAGAGAACTGGGATGCAGACATAATTGAGAGGAAAATGTAACGTGCTGGTTGTGTTATTCCATCACAAATGGTATTATTTAATGAAAATTACATTTAAATTAAAATATATATATACCTATATATAATGAGTCTCCCATAATTATCACCCCTAGTCTTTGGTGGGTCTGTGTACTCACTAAAATTTCGCAGAGCAGCTAAAAAGAACAGGGAGATGCAACAGTAAAGCACAGGTACTCTCTACTTTTCCTGAAAACCTGAGGACTGCAGGCTCCAAGATCATTTGCTGTTGAGACCACAATACAATGTGGTATTGATTGCTTCTGGGTTTGAAGCTCCCATTGTCCATCATTAAAATGGAGAAAGACTGTTTTCATTTTTGTAAAGAATATGATTTTTTGTTTAAAAATAAATAGATCTGGTCCAGGAGTGTAGAATGTATGCTTAGAAAGTAGAATGTATGCTTAACATGCAGGAGGTCCCAGGTTTGACATCCAGCATAA
This sequence comes from Dasyprocta punctata, assembly GCA_004363535.1. Classification (NCBI taxonomy): domain Eukaryota; kingdom Metazoa; phylum Chordata; class Mammalia; order Rodentia; family Dasyproctidae; genus Dasyprocta; species Dasyprocta punctata. The sequence goes on from RJWM01010219.1 coordinate 56,485, forward strand.
CTTTTTAATAAATAAATAAACAAACAAATAAACAAATAGCTCTGACAGAGTCGAGGAGGAGAACAGTATAAATTTTGAATCTTCACTTATTGCTGATCTTCTTCTGGTTTCTGTAAAATTCAACAATAGAAGTTAAAGATGACTTAGTCCTTTAAAAAGTACTTTATATTTACTATAACTCAGTTATCTTGAATTTGATTTCAAATTTAAACTTCTTTCAAATTAACATGTATACCACCAAGTGGTACAGTAATAAAAACGAATCTCTCATATACTCCACCAGAGCATATACTCATGCCAATCATAAAATTTAAAATTTTTCCCATAATAAGCTTTCATATACAAATTATGACTTCACTTTTGTAATTTGTCTTGGCAAAATGTCTGGAATAAATTAATTAAATGCAATCTTCTGCAGGAAACATACTTCCTTCCGAAAAATAGCTTCCTCTACTCAAGTGAAGTCAGTCGAATGATAATCAAGTTTTTCACTTTACAATGTAAAATTTATTTGCCAAAATATTTATTTTCACTGATAATGGGAGGCTTTAATAAAAGTTTCATTAGACATGTGAAATATTTAATGGCCTGTTATGTCCCAAATGTTGAGCCTATATATTGTATAGAGACCTGAATATCTAGAATAGGTGGATTGGAAAAAGAAGAGCTAATTTGGGGTCATATTTTCACTTGGGGTAATAAACTGAGAGTATTTGTGTATTTTGACAAATCAGATTTAAGGCCAAAGTGGAATAAAACAGGTAAGGAAATTAAACTTGTTAAATTTCTTGTAATCGTTGTAATGGGAAGTGACATCTCATAAACTTGCCCAAGAAGAAAATGCTGCCCTCTTGTAACAAAATCAATATGTGCAGGAAAATGGTATGAGGGCCAAAGTAAGGGTTGCTCTGCCTTCCCTGGAAGAAATACCAGGGTACCCTGGTTAAGTCAACCTTCTAAGTGGGCCTGGGTGAGAGGCCCACGCTGGCTGTCCTGAGCCTGTGAATGATGCTGCCTCACACACAGCTCCCCAAGGCCTACTACTGACACCTGAAATTCCACCACTAGGAACGTATTCCCAACTTTTCATGCACAATGCTAATGTATATACCAAAGAAAATAGTACACAGAGCTTCTTATTCTTTTCTGTTTTAAGATGATGAAGTTTTTTAAGTTGACTCCTTATAATTATATACGTTCATGGGATGCAGTGTGATATTCAACACATGTCTATAATGTGCAGCAATCAAAATAGGCTATTTAGCATATCCATTCCTTGAAATATTTATCATATTTTTGTATTGGGAAAATTCAAAAGCCTTCTTTCTAGGCTGCTGTTATACTTCAGTGGTACAGCACTAGAGCACATGCCCAAGACACTGGGGTTGATCCCAATACTGCAGAAACAAGCAAAACCTTTTTTCTAGCTATTTTAAAAGATGCAGTAATTAACTATACCTCCTTTACTATGCTATAGAATGCTGGAACTTAATCTTCCTATATAACTACATTTTATACCTGTTAACAAAAATCCATCCCTCTTCCACTTCTAGCTTCTGGTCCTACTCAACTCTAATTCTATAATGTCATTTATTCTAGCTTCCACGTGTGAATGCAACCACACACTGGAGGAAGCCAGCATATTCAGTACACTGTGATGGGAAAATTGCTATCTATATGTAGAAGAACTGAACTAGGCATCTCTCACCAAACATAAAATACAATTCAAAATAGATCAAAGAATTAAATGTTAGGTGTGAGGAAAGGTGTTTTTTTTTTTAAATAAGACCACAGAAGTCACAAGCAACAAAAGCAAAAGTGGACACATGGTACTATATCCAACTGAAAAGCTTCTTACAGCAAAGGACATAGTAGAGTGAGCAGAAAACTACCTGCAAGCTATCTGTCAAGGGATGAATATGTTGATGAGCTTTTAGTGAAGGGGAAGAGTTTCCCCTTTTAGGAATGGGCAAGGGATCATTAGTCACAGAGGAAAGCCCTGGAAGATGTAATAAGGCATTGGGTCACATGGAAAGCAGCTGTCATGCAGCCAATAGGAAGCTTCACAGTTTCTTTTACTGGAGCTTTAATGATCTTGAAGTCTTTGCAGTACAGGAGGAAATGTTGATAGCTACCCTGAATTGCTACATAAAAGAGCTAGACAAATACATCTTTTTTAAAGTGTAGTAAGGTGTCCTCAAGCAGAACGGTCAGTGTAAGTAGCTAAGAAAGCAAAGCGTGTCTTGATTTGAGAATATGGTGCTCAAAGAGTCATTATCTACATGTACCTCTAAACACAACTTTTCCTATTTCTAGAGCATAGCTGGAGAAAGGAAACCCAACAGTAATCCTTCAAGAGGAGGTTTCAAGGAAAGAAATGTAAGTATTTCTCAAAAGGTCTTCCATGGAATGCTTGAAAGGTTAAAAGTAAATGATGGGGAATGGGGAGAAGTGAGATCTGTAGATAACTGAGTCTGAGAAGGCTTTATACTGTATGTCTCTCTTAGTGACTTAAAACACTTGTGTGGTAGACACTACTATATAATCATTAAAATCCATTGCCTCACCCTCCTGGGCACCCATCCCAATCACAGTTAAAGCATTCGTTGCAGTCAGGTGTAGACTTTGACTGAGTTCTGGCCATTGGCATGTGACTTCTCGGGAGAAGTCATGTGGGCCACTCTGTGGGCTGGCCCATAAAAACTTTGCATGTATCATCAAACCTTTCTTGTACCATCTTCCCTGCTTTTTGTCCCTTCCAACTGTCTGGAATAAAACCTAAGGCAACTTTGGAAGCAACATGTGGAAGATGATGAAATTGCAATGAATGGAGCCAGGCTTTATGAATTACCTCTTACAGGCTGCCGTCCAAATGAGAACACGAGCATTGGACTATATTGTGAGCCATAAATGCATTTTATTGTATTAATTGACTTTTACAGCAGTATTGATTATAACTAATAAGGTGTTTCAAATGTTGAATGTTTGAAAGATATTGCATTTTAAAATCCTGAATACTTTCTTAAACCAGACTTTTCCCAAACTGCTAGGTTTAGTTCAGTTTTTAAATTAACAACTACTAGTTAGTAGAAAGAACTCATTTTCTAGTTTGGGGAATACTGTACTGCCTTTCTTCGTATCCCCCACCCTCCTGGAAACTATTCTAGCTCAGAGAGGAAAGAACTAAGACATAAGGTAGGGCCAGACTACAAGGAGACCACAGCACCAGAGATTTTAGCTAAAAGCTCAACCACAGAACTAACCTCCAGACAAATGGTGGTATTTCAACATAGAATTAAATAGGTGAGATCAAAGGACCAAGGAATGCTCCCCAAAGCTCTGAAGTGAAAGAAGGGAAGAACCAAGAATTTTATGCACTTCAGCTAAGAACTAGAAACAAGAAGCCAGTGTGGTGACAGGTTCTAAATTTTTGAATTATGCATGTTTTTTATTTTCATATGACATCATCTTACAAGAATAGCAATGACTAATAATGGACTTGTTCATCTACTTTAATAAGGATAAGTATTTTAGCCCTGTATGAATCGAAACTCTACAAGAAAGATGGGCTTCGAATGACTTAAAGAATAAAGAGGATTTATTGGTATCAGAAATAGGGCAAGTACCAGTTCTGGTTTGGCCCAGTAGCACTATGATGTCTTCAAGGTCTGATTTCCTTTGATTTTTCTATTCTTTCCACTGGGAAATCAGCAACATCTTCAGTTCTATGTTTTGAATCTGGTATTCTCTCCAAGGCCCATATGTTGAAAGCCTGCTCCCCAGAGTGGTCCCTGGGAGATGGTGGAATATTCAGGAGGTGGGGCACAGTGGGGGGTCTTCAGTCATTAAATTTGTGCCCTTGAAAGAGATTGTGGAACCCTGCCTCTTCCTGTCTTTATTTTTCACTTTCCAATCATGAGAGAAACAGGCTTTCTCTGAGATATGCTTGCGGCGTTACCATCCGGCACCTTCTTTATTCTGCAAGCCCATTTTGAATCTATTTATCTTATGGAGTTCTGATATATGCAAGAGCAAAGTACATCATATCTTCACTAAAACAGCTGAGAAGGTCCTTGTTAGTCATTACTATTCTTGCAAAATGATGCCATATGAAAATGCCATCAACTGACCGACGTATGCAGGATTGCCTAAGACAGTCACTGAGGCAAGAGAGAGCTTGATTAGCTTGCAAAACTCAGCAGCTTCACCTGTATTTGTGGGTGATTTAAATCCTCCCCACACTACATGGTTGCAACACACAAAGAAAAAGTGGAATTATTGGAAGAACAATCACAGACTAACTTTTGAAAAAGTTTTATCATAATGAGCTAACAACACTCATATAGAGTTACTGTACACTGGCACTGGTGTGTGCTTAAATACATTAACCACTGTAATTCCCACACCTTTTTAGGCACTATTATTAACATCACTTTATAAGTAAGAAAACTGAGACGCAGGTTAACTTTCCCAGAATCATCAGGACTAATAGGTAGCAAAGTTGGTCTTTGAATCAAGACTGTCAAAATTCAGTCTATGCTCTTTCCCCACCATGTTAAAATGTTTACAAAGCCAATGTGCACATGCAAAATATTCACACGCATACATATACATATGTAAATATGCACGAATGTATATGAACATATTTATACACATCAGCCACATACACACATTCCTATATTGGATAAGGCCAGTTCTTCAAACCTTATGATCATAACAAAGGTGCCATCTGGTGTTAGAACCCTCTAATTGCAAAAAAAAAAAAAAAAAAAAAAAAAAAAAAAAAAAGCACCCAAGTGGAGATGAACATTCAAAAACCGCAGACAAGTAGTTCAAAATCCTGACATTAACACATTAACATCAGATCCAAAACTGCCTGCCCTTGCACTTTGAAGAATACTTATCAACCTGAAAATACATTTAACTTATCTCAAAATGCTGCCTCCAGTTACCCCACACATTTATACTCTACAAAACCTAAACATAGCACTCCTTTACAGGAATGCTTCATTCTCATGCCATAGGAGAGCATAACATAGTTTTTTTTCCATTTGTGTCCAGTGAGTTTTCCTACAATAATATTACACACCAAATCCTCTCATCTTAACTCCTGCTCCAAATCTGACCCCAGTGGCTGAGCTTAGAGGCAGCATAATACACATACATTTCTTCCTCTTCCAACCTGTATTGTTACAACCTGTGTTGTTGCTATGGCATGAATACCTCATGACGTACTCCCTGCTTAATTGCTTTAGCTGTTTGGTAAAATTTTGGCCTTGAATCTCATTTACCATGACTGGGTAACTCACCAGGGGTAATACTTTAGATCGGAACCCATGCCTGAATTTGTTCTTCCCTTTCAGAATAGTTAATTCTGCATGTTTGAAACTACCTTCGCGATTAATCTTGAAGTGAAACAAGGTCACCAGGAGCAATACTCTCTAGCCTAGACCTTCCTATCAACCCTTTTACTTTTCTATAACTTGCCTCGTCAGAATTTCCTCCAGTTGATCATTTGACAAGCCTGCTAGTAAATTCGAAGAGCAATTTAATTTGTCTACTCTGCTTGGTCTCCTGAATGGCTCTGTATAAATCTAAGTGATGACCATGCTCTCCCTTAAAAAAAAATAAGAGTTACTGAACAGAGAGAGAGAGACGGAGACAGAGACAGAGTGAGTCAAGATTCCAACACCTTTGAGTAGGTAAGCATGAAGCTTCTCACAGTACATGAAGTATTAATAATATGGTGTTATTTCATTGCATTTAAGCTAGGTAAGAGTTCTTGAAAAAATATAACATCCTCTTAGTTCACATTCAAATAACCAGAGAGCATAATTTACAAAGGGCAAAGCAAGAACAAAAATGGAAGATAAATGCAGGCACCTAGGTATTTTCCCTGGTGAGAGGGAGGATGAGACCAGGTAAGGCCATGCCCAGACTGAAGGATTGAACATACTCTACCTGGGTGTGCTGGGTGCATTTTCTGTAGAGAATGTTCAAACAGGAATAAAACTGACTAAAAAGTCAATCTGCTTTTTATTACCACCATGTGCTGGCAATTCTAAACAATGTCAGTAAGATGCTACTGTTTTCCCAAAAAAAATCCTTTTTCTAGTTTCTAAACAAATATAATAATTTATGTTAAATCTTAGTATTCATATGCAAGCTTCTAGTAGCACATTTTTGTTATTCTTTTTTTAATATCGTATTATGCATGGAAATTAATTCAAAAAATTCCTATCTACACAGTCAGACCACAGCACATGCGCTCAAAAACGCACATTTGTTTTGAGAGTAAGTTGGTAATAGTTAAGAATCTTTCAAGCTCATTTGGGACATAATTCAACTCTTTAACCCTGTAGTTGTACATGTCCCAGTATTTATGCAGTGGGTTCAAAATAAACAATGATTTCACAGTGATTGTAAATCCAAGGAAATAGAATTTGACAATCTGGGTGGCCACCTGAAGTTTTCACATTTCTGGAACTTTGGGAAAAAAATCATTCATTCATTTCAGCACCACCCCCTTGTTGAAAAAATGGGACGCCTATGGAACATAGGTATTACAATGGCTTTTATTTGGGGAGGGGAGGAGAGGAAGAGAAAAAAAACAACAAGTTTCAGAAGTCACTCTGCCCCACAAGCCCTCTTCACTACAGCATGATGGTGTACTAACTCCACAGGACTGCGGATCCGGGAGACCCGGCTGAAATCCAGTTTGATTAGCCAGTCATGCGATCATGGGTGAATTTTTACTCTCAGTTTTCTCATCTGAAAAATGAGGGGCTAGACCTAGATGGTTTCCAAAGCCCCTTCCAACCATAACATGCAGTGACTATGTCTCATCAGCCATGGCAGTATAAACTATGAATGGCCCTACACTTGAGCCAAATTTACATTGCATCAAAGTGAAGAGACAAACAGCCCCTGAGCCAGGGACGATGAGTTAATCACCAAGGCACATTTGGATAAATGAGAAAGTATCAGGTTCCTGTTTAAGGGACCAGGTGTTTTACATAGTATATGTTGTTCTTCCACAAATGTTGGCTTCTTAAATCATGTCTCCATTCACGAGACCTAAAAACCTGTGTCACTGTCAACTGAGACTAACACCAACACATTCTCTTGCAGTGCTGCCTGGAACTTCTTCCACCTCACTGGGCAAACATAGGCTATAAGTAATTTCAAAACCACTGCGTGTCAATCTAGTTTACACAACAAACATTTCCACATGAGCAGGAGCCACTTCTCTGGTATTTGGAGGGCAGGCCAGATCATGGAGTGATCTTTTAAACCAAAAAACAAATGTGGGATGATCTCATTCACTGGAACTTCATTAAGGAGGATTCATTTCACTTCCTTGGCATAAATTATCTGTAGTGAGTTAGTGAATGCTTCTGCCACCTTTCACTGAGACAGTAAATTGAGTCCTTCCATGGAGGTCAGCAAGAGACCTAGACCCTCTGGAGTGTGGAAGACTGACACAGACAGTGCGGTATGTAGGTTTCCTGGCTGGAAACCAGAGAGAGAGAGAGAGAGAGAGAGAGGCAAAGAAGAGGCTACAACGAGAGTGTAGGCCTACAACTTTCAGTGGAAGAACTGGGTGGGTATTAACTGTTCTTTGCCAAGAACTAATAGAATTAGTAGTGTAATCATCTTAGCTATTTTATGTATATATAAACAAATTTATCAATCAATTTTGCATATCTATATCTGGTAATCTAAGCAACACTTTTGAAGATAACAATATGCCTATATTGTTATTGCTTTGGGTTTTTGTTGTTCTTGTAGTTGTTTGTATGTCTCTTGTTTTTTGTTTTTCTTTTCTGTGTGTGTGTGTGTGTGTGTATTTCTCTTTAAAATAAAAAATAAATAAATAAAAACACCTGGGTGGATCCCTAGACATTACTGAGGCTTTAGTAGGGTAAAGAAAAAAATGGAGAGAACTGTCTACTGGAAGTGGAGATGTGACCTCCATCACAGCCCTCTCCTCAGATTCGAGGCCCCAACCCAGGGCAAGGAGAAGGC